>JAGKTI010013090.1:0-23591 GCA_018397915.1 Birgus latro
GGCCCTGTGGAGTCCCGGGAGGGGCGGACGTGGCAATTCCTGTAGGTATGGGGTGTTCCGTGGTAGTCGATGACGACTTGGAAGGGGTTGGGAACTCTCGTAACTGTGTATGGCCCCATAAAGCGAGGGGCAATCTTACTGGGGGTGGTCAAACAGGCCACGAAAACATCGTCACCTGGTTTGTAAGGGTTAGTAGGGGAGGAATCCATCTGAGCGTCCTGGTGTCCGCGCAGGTGTTGTAGGCGATGCTTCAGGTGATATAGGGGGTCCATGAGGGAGGAAGGAGCGGGGGGTTGGAGATGTTGTCGGAGAGGGAGGAGGAGGGGCGCCTCTCCGAATACCCGTTCGTGGGGGGTGATGCCATCGTCTCGGGGATAGGTGTTCATCCCCCACTGGATGATTTTGACGTGGGCAGGCCACTGCTGATCCTGGGTACTCTGGATTCGGGTTCTAACCTGGTTTAAGAGGGTTCAATGGTTCCTCTCACATACCCCATTTCCTTGGGGCCAGTAGGGGGAGGAGTGTGAAATGGAGAACCCGAACAGGACGGACAGTTCTTTCCATATTTGCCCCATAAATTCAGGGGCATTATCGGATTGAATGGCCTGGGGAACGCCAAAGTAGGGGAAGACGTGGTGCTTGAGGGCATCGGCTGTGGCGACGGCAGTGTGTTCCTTGGTCGGGCAAGTGATAAGGAACTTTGAATAGACGTCGACAAAAGTGACGATGTAACGGTAGCCGGACCTGGGTGGCAGGGGTCTGACAACATCGACGGACAAAAGCTGCCAGGGCTTGTGGGCGGTGATCTTGCCGGTAGGACACGCCTTACCTCTGGCCCGACGTGATGGGTACAGGGAAGGATAGTTTCCTGGCGGCTTGCGGCCTGCTCTTTGTTGGGCCTGGCGTGACTTGTGGCCGATGCCTGAGTGACCGGGAGGATAGTTTCCTGGCGGCTTGTGGCCTGCCTTACCTCTGGCCCGACGTGACTTGTGGCCGATGTTGAGAGGGCACAGGGAAAGATAGTTTCCTGGCGGCTGGTGGCCTGCACCTTGTTGGGCCTGGCGTGACTTGTGGCCGATGCCTGAGTGGCCGGGAGGATAGCTTCCTGGCGGCTTGTGGCCTGCCTTACCTCTGGCCCAACGTGGCTTGTGGCCGATGTCGAGAGGGCACAGGAGGTGAGCTCTGGGACGGCTATGGCCTGTGCCGATGAGCTAGGGTCACTAGCAGCCAAGGGAAGGACTATGGCCGATCCTGCCTCATGCTCAGTATGGCTCGTGGCCGGTACTGCGGTGCCGCTCTGGGGGGAACACCGACAGGAGATGGACGACTGCTGGCCAGTCCTGCCTGACCGACACGCGTCCATGTCGCGGCCCTGTGGTGGGGAAACAACTGGTGAACGGACTATGGCCGGTTCAGCCCCGTACCCGGTACGCCTATGGCCGGTACCGCGGCGTTGTGTGGAGTTATAAACTCCACCCCTTACCTGATGAGCTGTGTTCCGGCCGGAGACAAGGTGCCGGCGACTGCTACTTTTCCGGGCCACCACCTGGGCACAAGAGGGGCGCCGGGAAGTTAAACAGGTAGGCCGTTCCTGTTCCCAGCCGTGCTGTGTTGGTGGTAATCCCCCGGTGATCTGGGGGGGGTTGGGGGAGCTGGTGTCGTCTGCCCCGGTCACCATGTGGTTGGCGGCTCCAACCCCTAACTCCTGTATTTCACCACCCTCCTCGGTGATGAAGTCACGACCCCGTGACTGGAGGTAGTACAGGTGAGCGTTGGCCGTCCGGTGGATAGGGTTGAGGTGGCTGAGGAAGGATGTCCAGTGGTCGGAGGCCACGTTGGTGTTGAGTTGGGGCACGTAGGCGACCCGTAGGGTGGAAGGGTGGTTCGCCTGCCGGAGGAGGTGTAGTAGGTGTCGCGTGCTCCTCACACGTAGGTTTCGCCTGAAGGTGGGAACCCAGGTGACTCTTGTGACACGCATGGTGGTGGTGGCAGTGGTGTCCTGGAAGCGAATGCTGGCTAGAGGCAGCCTGGTGCGGCTTATTTTGCCGGTGGAGTGTGGATGCGGTGTTCCCCTGGGAATGGAGCGGGACGGGTTCTTCCACACGAGGTGTGGAGTAGGGAGGGTTATTAGGGTGGTGTTGGGGGGTGGGGTGGGTGGTTGATCGCTACTGGGCAAATGGGTGGGTGTAGGGGTTAAAGAGTACCAAGCTGGTGGGCGTGAAACACGCCCGGAACTGGTCGTGGTTGTGGTTACTTGAGGAGTGGGCGGCGACGAGGAAAGGGAAGGCGGGGTGGGGGCGGGCGGAGTGCGGGGTAGCGTGGTATGGTTGGTTGGCGGGGTGGGGGTTGAGCTGGGCGCTGATCATGGGGAGGCCGGCGTGGCATTTCTGGCAGGTGTGCGGTGAGCACGTGGAGTGGGTGGCGTGGCGGCGGGGGAGCGCGGCGGTGAGGTTAGTGTGGTGTGCGGGCGAGGTGTAGGGGTCTTGTGTGGTGGTGTGGCGGTGGAAGCCGGAGTGGAAGGGAAGGGAGAGGAATAATATACAGAGGGCTCTTCCTGGGGAGCAGGTGGTGTTGGACTGGCTCTCATGGTTGGGGTGGGTGCGGAAGGCCCTGTGGAGTCCCGGGAGGGGCGGACGTGGCAATTCCTGTAGGTGCGGGGTGTCCCGTGGTAGTCAATGACAACTTGGAAGGGGTTGGGAACTCTCGTAACCGTGTATGGCCTCATAAAGCAAGGGGCAATCTTACTAGGGGTGGGCAAACGGGCCACGAAAACATTGTCACCTGGTTTGTAAGCGTTAGTAGGGGAGGAATCCATCTGAGCGTCCTGGTGTCCGCGCAGGTGTTGTAGGCGACGCTTCAGGTGATATAGAGGGTCCGTGAGGGAGGAAGGAGCGGGGGGTTGGAGATGTTGTCGGAGAGGGAGGAGGGGCGCCTCTCCGAATACCCGTTCGTGGGGGGTGATGCCATCGTCGTGGGGATAGGTGTTCATCCCCCACTGGATGATTTTGATGTGGGCAGGCCACTCCTGATCCTGGGTACTCTGGATTTGGGTTCTAACCTGGTTTAAGAGGGTTCGATGGCTCCTCTCACATACCCCATTTCCTTGGGGCCAGTAGGGGGAGGAGTGTGAAATGGAGAACCCGAACAGGACGGACAGTTCTTTCCATATTTGCCCTGTAAATTCAGGGGCATTATCGGAGTGAATGGCCTGGGGAACGCCAAAGTAGGGGAAGACGTGGCGCATGAGGGCGTCGGCTATGGCGACGGGCAAGCGATAAGGAACTTTGAATAGACGTCGACGAAAGTGACGATGTAACAGTAGCCGGACCTGGGTGGCAGGGGTCCGACAACGTCGACGGACAAAAGCTGCCAGGGCTTGTGGGCGGTGATCTAGCCGGTAGGACCCGCCTTACCTCTGGCCCGACATGATGGGTACAGGGAAGGATAGTTTCCTGGCGGCTTGCGGCCTGCTCTTTGTTGGGCCGGGCGTGACTTATGGCCGACGCTTGAGTGACCGAGAGGATAGCTTCCTGGCGGCTTGTGGCCTGCCTTACCTCTGGCCTGACGTGACTTGTGGCCAACGTTGAGAGGGCACAGGGAAAGATAGTTTCCTGGCGGCTTGTGGCCTGCACTTTGTTGGGCCTGGCATGACTTGTGGCCCACGCCTGAGTGGCCGGGAGGATAGCTTCCTGGCGGCTTGTGGCCTGCCTTACCTCTGGCCCAACATGACTTGTGGCCGACGTCGAGAGGGCACAGGAGGTGAGCTCTGGGACGGCTATGGCCTGTGCCGATGAGCTAGGGTCACTAGCAGCTGAGGGACGGACTATGGCCGATCCTGCCTCATGCCCAGTACGGCTCGTGGCTGGTACTGCGGTGCCGCTCTGGGGGGAATGCTGACAGGAGATGGACGACTGCTGGCCAGTCCTGCCTGACCGACACGCGTCCGTGTCGTCCGCGTCGTGGCCCTGTGGCGGGGAAACAACTGGGGAACGGACTATGGCCGGTTCTGCCCCGTACCCGGTACGACTACGGCCGGTACCGCGGCGTTGTGTGGAGTTATAAACTCCACCCCTTACCTGATGAGCTGTGCTCCGGCCGGAGACAAGGTGCCGGCGACTGCTACCTTTCCGGGCCACCACCTGGGCACAAGAGGGGCGCCGGGAAGTTAAACACAGCCGCGCTGTGTTGGCGGTAATCCCCCGGTGATCTTGGGGGGGTTGGGGGAGCTGGTGTCGTCTGCCCCGGTCGCCGTGTGGTTGGCGGTTCCAACCCCTAACTCCTGTATTTCAGTTAGCACGCCTGTTTAATTCACAAAAATGTCTGAGTTGTCATTTAGTACAATCTGAGTGTGACAAATCCAGCTATATATCTGTAAAATATAAGATAACAACACAATTGAAGGATACAAAGCAACATAACCGTGTCATTTCTCGTAAATCATAGTCCGTGTAACAGTGTCTCACAATGAAAGGGTGCGGATACTTTATTTTTTAAAGCTGATGCCATTTGTAAGCTATTCAAGTGGGTCGGGTAAGGTGGTCATAAACCGTACCAGGGGATGGTACAGACGCCCTAGGGTAGGGTGAGGTGGATATAAACCGTACTAGGGAGTGGTAGAGACCATGGAGGTATAATAGATTGGAGGCGGCATGAGGTCACGTGACTTGAAGCCAGCGCGCTACAGCCCCCAGCAGTGTTGCCAAATTGGCGCGAAATGCGCTAGTTCTGGCGCTCTGGCGTGACAAACAGCGCGTAAATTTCGTATTTTGCGCATAACGCATTTTCTGGTGCATTTTCTTTGATTTGGTGCATGTTCTAGAGCATTTCCAAGAAGTCATAATCATGGGTATGTTAAGCATAAATTTACTTCTTTCCATGCTAGAGAATATGAATTCCGTAAGTTAAACACGAACTGGACAGGACGGACTTTTTTACTTTAAAAAATAATCATGTGTTTCGTAATATTTCTCAAACTATCGTTTCATCGGGCCAGTTAGGATAATAAGAGAATATTTAATTCTCGTATATTTTTCATTTACAATTCATACAAATCATAATTCCCGAGACTGTATTTAACAAAGATTAAAACTGGAAATTTGACTACAAGGCAACTGCTCCGTACGGTACATGTCAGTCGTATCGTTGGATAAGTACTCTGCCTGCGGCCCGCCTCGCCTCTGCTAGTCCGCCTACCAGTTAGCTGGCTAAACTACTGAAAGCTTGAAATGGTGCAATCAGTTCTTGAATAACTATCAGAATGGCGCCAAATTATACACAAATGTATAGAAAGAGCTGGGAATCATTTCCAGAGTTAAAGGATTGGCTGAGACCTTTAGAAAAAGACAAAACTAAGGCATATTGTTCGTTCTGTAAATGCGAGATCACAGCAAAACTCAGTGACCTAAGAAGACATACAACTTCTGTGAAACATGTTCGAGCTGGAGAACCTTTTTCTAGCTCAAGACAAACAAAACTGCCATTCTCACAAATCAGTGACACCCAACGCCGTTCATCAAGCCAAGCAGAAGGACGACTAGCAATGGTAATAGCAGAACATTCTTCCTTTTTAACAGTGGACCATGTGTCAGAAGCTTGCAAAGTAATGTTCAGTGACAGCAGTGCAGTGAAAAATCTGAAACTACACCGAACCAAGTGCAAAAACATAGTGGTAAATGTGCTAGCACCCCACTTTATGGAGAGCCTCAAGGATGATATTGCTGATGAAAAATACATCCTCCTTATAGATGAATCAACTGATATTGCTGTTACAAAACTGCTTGGTGTAATTGTGCGCTATTTCAGTAGGAAATTAAGGAAAATAGTATCAACCTTTCTTGGTTTAGTGGAGTTAAAAGATGGAACAGCACAGTCTATTGTAAATGCTATTAAGAAACTTTTGTGTGATGTACAGCTGGACCCCCAAAACTTGCCTGGTATTGGAGTTGATAATGCAAGCGTTAATGTTGGATTAAATAACGGTGTGTGTGAACTTTTAAAGAAGGAACTGGAACTCCCAAACTTAATCATGGTGCGTTGTGTGTGCCACTCAATTCAACTGGCTTTATCTCATGCTGTGGCAGAAACATTGCCTAGAAACATCGATTTCTTGGTGCGAGAGACGTACAGTTGGTTTTCTCATTCTTCCAAAAGACAGCTAATCTACAAGACTCTGTATGAAACATTGAATGATGGGAAACAACCACTTCAGGTACCTAAATTATGTGACACCAGGTGGATATCACTGGAACCTGCAGTGGCCCGCATTCTAGCTCAGTGGGAAGAACTTAAAATGCACTTTAATATAGCAAGGTCAGATGAAAAGTGCTTTACTGCAGAGATGTTATACAACATGTACAGTGACCCCATTAACAAACTTTACATGCTCTTTCTGCGCCCACTTCTGCAGGACGTTCAGAGAACTGTGAAAACCTTTCAGGGGGAAAATGTCGACCCAACAAAACTTCTATCAGACCTTTCTTATCTCATTAGTGCAACAAGTAGGAGAGTGATGATACCTAGCTCAAGAATCGATCCATTAACCTCTGATATTGCAAGTTACATTGACCCCAGAGCATATTTGGGCTATAAATTCGAAAAGACTTGTTCTACCTCAAATCTGACACAAGAAGGTCAGCGACAACTTCGTGATCGTTGCATTTCATGCGCTGTCAAACTGTGATGAATTACGAAACAGACTACCAGATATCTTCAGAATCTTGAAGAAGATGTCTTTGTTTTCGGTTGAAGAGTGTCTGAAAATGGTTAAAGAACCTGTAATAGAAATTGCTGAAGTGTTGGGATATATTCCTGAACAAATTGACAAAATTGACAGTCAGTGGCGAAATTTAACACTTGTTCGGTGGCAAGAAACTACATCAACGGTCAAATTTTGGGCTGAAGTGGCTAGTTACAAGGATGCAATAGGAGTAAATAGTTTTCATGATCTCTCTGAGCTGGCACGCAATATACTTTCACTCCCTCACTCGAATGCTGAAGTTGATAGGCTCTTTAGTCAAATAAACATAGTTAAAAGCAAGCTCAGAAACCGGCTAAACTCAAAATCCGTTAGTGCCATTATTACTGTGAGAAGTGGCCTGCGGAGAGTGGGAAAATGTTGCTATTCATATGAACTACCAGAAGTAGTAGTTAAGCAAATAGGAACAATGGCAACATACAGTGAAACAAAATCGTCAGGAGCTACTGCAAGTACTTCATCAGAACCTGCACCGCACTGTTCATCCGAATTATTAGATGAGGAAGCTGACGAGGATCTAGAGGACACCATAATTTTTTCCCTCAACTAAGGGTGAGTAATGAGCATAGACATTATAGACATATACTCTCATTGATAGTATGTAAAAATAATTACAAAATAAATACATATATTATAATTATCTTCATTATTATTCTATTTCTTTGATATTTAGTATCATTACAGTAGCAGCAGCAACAGCGGTACTGTTTGTTACCATTATTACTTTTTTTTNTTTTTTTTATGATCATCAAAACAATAATCATTGCTATTATCATCATCATAACCCTTACTACCAGGGACGGGGAGACGAACGTTTTCCTAGCGCATTTCTAGCGCATTTCAGACCTCAATCTAGCTCATTTACATCTGATACATTTGGCAACACTGGCCCCCAGCCCCCCTTTGACTCAAAACAAACGTCAGCTAAGAGTGGAACTCTTCATTATTTTTTGTGTAACCACTCAACATGCCTGCTTGTTGTACTTTTGGGTGTACGCAGAGGGATCGAGAGGACTCTGTAAAACTCCGTAGCTAAAACTACTAGGTTAAATAAGGAAATGGTTTCTTAGAAATGGGCTTAAAACTGTCACGTTGGGTTCTTTTCCACGCATTTTCTTTGATCATTTATGGTCTAGTGATTGGATACTGATGTTTTTTAATACTTTGGCAACGTCCAATAATCTACATTCAGTTTAGGCACCGGTGCTGATACTAAATATTCCAATTTTTGGGGGGGAAAGTGAAGAATACCAGCAAAGTGTTTCAGCGTTGCGGCCGGTCGGCTGATACGTAGGCTAGGCCTAGCATATACTGCTGTCTCAAACACCTAACCTAACACACAGCCTATCCCAAATTAGCATAACCTAAACAAGCTAGCCTAAACTAACCTAATCACCTAACCCAGATTAACGTAACTTAACCTAAACCACCTAGCGCAGCCTGGCTTAGCTTATCTTAACCAGGCACTAAATTATTTAACCCATCTAACTTTACTTACCTCAAGCCAGCTTAACCCAGCTCTTCCTAACCTAACCTCACCTAACCCAATTCACCTAATCTACTCTTGGCCTGACCAGCTCATCTACTTGATTTAAAAGGTATGTAATGTCTAATAATGACCAGTTTTTTCATACTGTAAGAGTTGTTATATGTCAGCCATTGGTGTAATATAGACAAAAATAGCTACAGGTATCATAAACTAGACATACCATGTGTCCTTGTAATATTTGTTCAAAGGTATGTAATGTCTAACCACTCAATGGCCAACTTTTTCATACTACAGTATAAGAGTTATTTTATATCAGTCATTGGTTTAATATAGACAGAATAACTAACAAAGGTTTCTGTCTTGGCTATCCTTTATCAGTGGTATCCCGGGGGTAAGAACTACACATTTTCTCAAGACAGTGAGGTGATGGTGTGTTTGTCTGTAATCTAGATCATTAACAAAGAACGCCAGTGTCTCTTTTTGTAACTTGTATATCAAAAAACATTTCAAAGAAATTTTGTGCGTTTTGAACTCCAGAAAGCAATAAAATGCCATAAATCGCCTTGAGAAACTGAATGTTTCGAGTCAATCCTTATCGCAGAAGAAATCTTAATTATTAAATAATACTACCACTTGTGATTATTATTGGCCTAGAGGACTGATTCATATTTGTCTATAGTCACTACAGTATATTGTGATGTCAAAACAACACGTTGTTAGCGTTTCTTATAAGGAATATTAATGATTATCTGTGGAGCGAACAAATCAAGAACTTTACATTTCCTAAGTATAATGTGGTGCCTGGTAGCTTTTTCAGGGATCTGTATCATTGACAAGGAATGTCTTTTTATATACCATGCATATCATATAATATTTCTCCAAATTTGTGTGTGTGGTGAACACCAGAAAGCAATTAAATGTAATAAGTCGCCTTGCTAAACCGCAGTGTTTTGAGTCAATCTCCCCCACCCCCATGGGCCACTAAGCCCCGCCCACCGGCTTTACTCGCGCGGATAGAGCAAGACCAGCATGCCGCCTCCTCTCTATTATACCTCCTTGGTAGAGACGCACAAGGGTGGGGTGAGGTGGACATAACCCGTGCAAGGGAGTGGTACAGACGCTCTCTTTTCCTCCATATTGGGCCTAGCATAGTAACTACTTAAAAAGAAGAAAACGCGCCACAACAGCTCGGCCGACTCAGTGGCGGATAAATGGGGGGGGGGGGGGCTGACTGGGCTGCAGCCAGGGGCCCCCAGTATTTGGGGGGCCCCCAATTCCTACAGTTTGTCAACAGAAAATCTGATACAAAAGGTCACCTAAGGGGAATGCATGATTGAGGGCCCTCCCCTTCCCAATCCCCCATAACAAACCTTCCTTCAGGTATTCCCCCACGGTTACATTAACAATATATTTAGGTTTTCATTATATAAAGTAATACAAAATAAAAATAGGCCTACATACAACGTAATTGGACCGGTGCATAAAAATAAAATAGTTACCGGTTCAATTACGTTTGGGATGTGGTTTTCTTTCATGACTTCGTTGTAATATGCAGATATACAGATATTCAGGATAATTTCTTCTTTTTTATTGAGTTATATTATGTTTAGTACATAATAGTTACTATAGTATCTGTGAGACCTAGAAGAGAGAATCAGAATATTATTATTTATAAAGTATAATTTTATTCCTACTCAAATGCTAAATTCTTTGTTGACATGACGCTCCGGTACTTGTGTGTAATAGAGGGAATCCAAGACCGTCCTAGGCGGCCAAAATAGCAACATTTAGACGTAAGTTTCTCAATTTGATATTTTCATTACTTCTTTTATAAAATAGAATACCTCAAGCATTATTGTGAACTGTACTAAACGTACATCGGAAAGACAGAACAAAGGTGCAATGCTTCTGCAAGTCGACCTGCCACTTAGCAGATGTGCAGTATGTAACTGTACAGAGAAAAGAGAAAATTACTCTATCACTATTCCTCACTATGGTGCTATCGATAGGAAGTTCCGGTTTAGGTTTTATGTTCTACTTAGTTTATTTTTACTAAAGATAATTATCGAGTAGGCGTAATGCCTGACGATTTTTCCCATCAATTTTTATCGTGTTCTTCGAGCTATGAAACACGGAAAGATAAGGTAATTGTAAAGGCATATACCGGTAGTACCTAGTTTGGTATTGTTAGGTTCATTTTAATAGGCTAAGTAAACCTAATTACTTCCGCCAATCTGATGTGTGCTGTCAAATTTGTCAAATGTTTTATTTCTTTGTTTTTGTTTTTTCTTTGTAAGATTTGTTTTTTCTTTGTATGATTTTGAAGACTGCTTTTCTTCTGAATTAGTACAATTTTCAGAACTCTTCAAAACTTTCAGTGCCCAAGAATGGAATAAAGTACAGAGCACAAGCCCAGAGTCAAGGATGTTATTGCTTCTGAATGAGAATAAGTATACTGAATGCTTCCCAAATGTCTATATTGCACTGCGCATTTATCTTTCTATGGCAACTTCAAACTTCGGTGGAGAACGATCCTTTTCCAAGTTGAAAAGAATAAAAAATGAAGTTCGAAGTACCATGGGACAGCTTAACACCCCTCTCTTGATGGTTGAAGGAAAGTCCTGGAGTAGGTATTTATGCCCTTTAATGTGGAGCACAGTCATATAGGTGTTGCCTCTCTGATATCAGCCCTCGACTGCACTAGACTCGAAACATATGGAGCTGATTGGCTAGGCTAGCCTGGGAACACTGCTAACGCTGCAGTTTTGGATACAGTGGAGGGGGTATACAGTGAGGGAGGCATAATACATACACATACACATATAAGGGGAATGGTACACAGCAGCGACTAAATCAGCTCTTATCTTATGAGTATAGAAAATGATATTGTAGAGCAACTGAGCTTCACTGACTTAATGAGTTCGGCTTGAAAAAAGTTCATAGACGCGCAATGTAAGGGCAGCCTAGTATCATATTTATGAAGTGTTCATTCAAGTTTTTAGGCTTATTATTGTTTTGCAACATTAGAAAGAAATTATTTTCATATAATAAATTTGATACATTAGAGTTGATATTATTTTATGCTTTTAACTACTTTTTTACCTCAGGCTTTGCATATTGATTTTCTTAATGCCTTATTTGAAAGGGATTTTACAAATCTGTCGTAATTGTGATATCGGTAAAGATAATTTAGCTTTGACTTAAGAGATATAGGTGATTTCAAACCCAATCAGTTGGCTGCTGAATACAGTGATTTTCGATCTGAATAAAATAATCAAGACTCGCTTCGCTTGCCAACTGTTTGATAAAAGGGCCCCCACCTGAAGTTTAGCCAGGGGCCCCATGCACTCTTAATCTGCCCCTGCTAGGTGGCAGGGGTCCAACAACGTCGACAGACAAAAGCTGCCAAGGTTTGTGGGCGGAGAACTTGCCGGCAGGACCCACCAAACAGGTGATGTCCTTTCCTAGGCAGCATGCTCGACACGCCTGAGTGACACACTGGGCGAGAGTAGTGGAGTTGGGGGCCCAGTAGAGGTCGTTGAAGACCTGGGTTAATCTTTTCATACCAAGGAGGATCCCATTGTCCGAGTGGAAGTGGGCGAGGATGCCTACGGCGGAGTCCAGATCAAGGACAATGTGGCCCGATGGCGTGAAGAATTGGTCCCCTTGCAGGTGGAGTTTTGAAAATAGATGCTGGGGAATCCAGGAGGGCCGATCTTGATTCTGCCAGTGCTGGATCAGCTCGGATTGAGGGAGGAGCGATCAAACTGATAAATGGGAGAGGGCGTCGGTATTGGTATGCAATTTCCTGGGCCAGTACGCAATCTCGTTGTCAAGCTCCTCGAGCGCTTTGCGCCAACGGAGGAGCTGGGCGTTCTGAGTGGATTGCCAGAGCCACTGAAGGGATTGGTGGTTTGTGATGACGGTGACCCTGGTGCCAGACAGATAGGCCCTGAAGTAGTCGAGGGCCCAGACGATACCCAAACATTCGCGCTTGGTAGCGGCGTAATTTCACTCGGCCGGGTTTAGGGTGCTGCTGGCACAAGCGATTATGTGCTCACGCCCTTCCTGGACCTGCGCCAGGACGGCGGCTATGGCTGCCAGCGAGACGTCAGTGTATAACCTGAAGGGGAGGTCGTAGTTTGGGAAAGCAACGATGGGGGCAGAAACAAGTTTCTCCTTTAAGGTGTCAAACGCTGCTATTCGGTCGTCGCTCCAGACGAATGGTCCGCCTTTTTTAGTGAGGTCGTGGAGCGGTTTCACAAGGTCGGCGAACCCTTTGATGAACCACCAGTAATATGACGCGAGCCCCAAGAAGGCGCGGACCTGGTGGACATCCTGTGGAAGAGGCTGGTCGGCGATGGCTTTTAGCTTGTCAGGATCCAGGGAGATGCCTTTCCCCGAGACAATGTGTCCTAGGAAAGCGACAGTGGGCGGCTAGGACACATTTAGTGGGTTTGAGTTTCAACTCGGCCTGGCGTATTCGTTGGAACACTTGTCGGAGGCGGTGCAGGTGATCGGCCCACGTTTTGCTGAAAACAATAACATCATCGAGGTACGCCAGGCAGACTTCCCAGGTTAGACCGCTGAGGACAGACTCCATGAGGCGGGAGAAGGTGGCCGGGGCGTTGCATAGCCCTAAGGGAAGAACATTAAACTGGTAAAGCTTCCCATTACTTATGGAAAAGGCCGTTTTCTTTTGATCTCAGGGGTGGACGGGGACCTGCTAGTATCCTGAGTGGAGGTCCAGCGTGGAGAACCAGGTGGAGCCGCGTAGGGAGTCTAGGGAGTCATCTATGCGGGGGAGAGGAGTGGCATCTTTGGTGGTTACATCATTCAGGCGGCAGTAATCAATGCAGAATTGCCGAGTGCCGTCTTTTTTCTGAACCAGGACAACGGGGGAAGACCAGGGGCTGGTAGAGGGCGTGATGATACCAGCGTCCAGCATTTCTTGGACTTGCCTGTCCTCTCCAGCCTGTTGGTGTGGGTTCTTCCGGCGGGAGGGTTGCCGAATAGGGGGCCCGGTGGTAGGAATTTCATGGGCCAAGTATGTTGTATGTCCCAAGTCGGTGGGCCTGGTCGAGAAAAGGTCTTGATATTCAAGTAGTAGATGGTGCAGCATCTCGGCTTGATGGGGGGACAAGTGGTCAGGCAAAGGAGGGAGGGGAGAGGGGTTTGAATTTAGGGATGGGGTGTCGCAAGGCTCCGCTGCCTCTAGGTCGCCGATCAGGAGTCCTCTTGGCAGAGTGAGGGGTGTAGCCGCCAGTTTCGCCACTTTGACGGCGTTGAAGTGGGGCGGAAGGAAGGTCGGCGACATCAGGCAGGCGGCAAGGGGCCTCATTGGGACACTTGGGGAAAATAGGGAATGGGTCCCTGTGGGCTTATTGATCCATAGCCAAGCTTCATGGTGGGGGAGAATGGTGAGGGAGGACGCGACAGTCGTGGGGAAAGTGGGGCCGGGGGGAGCTGGGGCAGAAGAAGGGGGAGGGGTGTCGTTTTGTCGTGTGCACGTACAGATGGCTGGGGGCTGTTGGGGAGGCTGTTGGAAATGAAGTCACATCCCGTGGCAGTCTATGTGAGTGTGGAGTTTTTGGAGCAGGTCTAATCCCAAATAGCCATCATAGGTACGGCAGGAAGAGTAAAAAACGATGACGGGATGATATGTGGAAGCTGGTTGGTGAGTCTTGGTTCGTAGGGCCCGAGTTTCCCCACGAATAGGCAAGGGGCCTTCCCCCGCGTCTATGAGGTGGGCTGAAGTGGGGAAAAGGGGGCCAAAAACCTTCTTATGGCGGGAGTAGAAATGTGTGTACAGGCAGGACCTGGCGGCTCCCGTATCTACCAAAAGTCTTGCCTTGACCCGCTGTAGTTTCATTTTGTCATAGACCAGGGGTCGGTACTTTGTAGAGGTGGCTCCCGCCACCATGGGGAGGTGCGGGGGCGGTCCTAAAAATCCAGCGTCAGCTCGAGGGCTATGTTGGTATCAATCTTCCCTGGCTCGCAGCCTGCGTCAGGTTCCTCAGCGAGGGGGGGTTCGGGGTTCACAGGGCCCTCATCTACTGCCAGCATTGGGCAGCGCCTTGGCGGGTCGGCTCTTATTCTGCATGCCGCCTTCAGTTGTTCACATATGTCGTGAAGTGGGCAGCGGCTGTTACAGGCTGTTAATTCCCATGGATTGATAGTGATGAGATTTGTGTTATCTTTCTGTGGCAGCCGTTTCCTGGTGGGGTGGGCTCTTGGGAGAGCTGGGGCGGAGGCGCTTTGCGTTGGGGCTGGATGGGGTTGGGGCGGCGTGGGGGAGGGTTTCGTTGCGAACTGGCTCACGACACCGATGTGCTGCGAGAAGGCGGCGAATGAGCTGGACATTATGATCCAAATTTCCTGGCGGGTCGTGGATAGTGAAATGTTCTTTCACTATGCCCGGAAGGACTCTGAGAAGGTGTTGAATATATGCTCATCCCGGGTATTCATTTCGGCATCCGGGTATGCGGCGGTGACAAGTCACCTAGCTTCGACCAACGTGTTGTCCAAATCACCATCATATTTTAGGGCATCGAGTTGTGACATCGCGACAACTTTCCCTAATGAAGGGGTAATAGCTTCTGTTACTATTTTTGCAAATCTGGCCCATGTGAGATCTGGGACTATTTTTGGTGCTATACTAGATACCACCTTTCCCAGGTGAGGTAGAGTGACAGCTATTTTCTGATTATCATTCTCAAACTCAATATCAAGTAATGGCTTGACCATATTTAAGTATGTAGTGATGTCGCATTGTTCTGGGTCAAATTTGGTAGGGGTACATGTGTTTTGGCTGCCATTTTCAATAAAAAAATTTCCAGTCCTCTTTCACCATCCGGGTCAAGAACCACCACTAGCCACCAGTGTTATGCCACGTATTTGCGGGTCGGTTTCTCACCCTCAAATACGCATGCTACAGCGGGTCCCTATTCTAGACCGGGTCGGTAACTCTAAGGAATAGGACTGGACACAAAAACAAGGCAGTGACTGTTACACACATGTATTACAGACATCTTCCCAGAGACACTAGTACATCAACAAATACATTACAGGATGAGTTGGCTGGGGATGGGTTAATAACTTAACACAAAGTTTTACTTGACTGGAAGTCTGTCATTTACCGGCCGGTTGAAGTATGGTATTATTTACCCAGCACTTATGGCACATAAAATACACATGATTCAGGACACAAGAATGAATTTACTACAATTTCCCAATCTCGTATAGCACTGGACAGCTCTGGTATATGAATTACGTTAACACCTGTGTAATAGACATTCACCAGCCAGAAGTCTATCTCAGATAGAGTCAGCTGCACTGTGATCACTGAAGGGGGGGGACTGCGGTATTCTGGCGGGACATTTGGAAATGCCCAGACATACCCTAACTAGTGTGCCCAGACACTGGGGTGGAGGTTTAATGCACAAGGGGAAGGCACGATGGGAATAATATCTATTCCTTCTGCTAGCCACTGAGGTGTTTCACTCGCGTGCCTGTGCGCTGGGGAGGGAGAGTTTCAGTAAACAAGGGAATGGCACAATCGCACAATAATATTGTTCTGTTGATCACTGTGGCGTTTCGTTCACTGGGGGGGATGCGCGGGACTCCACTCGGGATATAAGTCAGGCCAGGGTTAGCTATTAGGCTCGTCCAATCTTATACCCTGGGCTCCTGGTCACTTATCGCAAGAATACACTATAGGGAAGCACTTGCATGGTATAAGCTAATGCACACACATATAACTGGGTCTAGAAAGCACACACATAGGTAAAGTCCACTCGCTTCACTATCACTGGTGGGCCCTAGGTCGATTCCTCCATCCGGAGGAAGGGCAGAGTGACGCTCCCCTGGACAGGGCCCCACATGTAGTCGTGGGACTAGGGGCTCGGCCCGAAGAGAGCCAGGAGACGGGCGTGACGTCGAGTCTGGGGGAGACTCAGGGAGGCCTTGCCCACAGGTTAGTCACGCCCTGGTGTTCAGGGCAACTCCCGGGGCAACTGAGGATCCAGGGTACTGGAACCCGGGGTGGCTGGACTGTGGCAACGGCTGGAGGGCAGCGTCGCCGACAGGGTCATCACACAGGGACCTCGGGCCGGGGGAGTAGTAGACAGGGCCCAACGTCAGCTGCGGGGTCTGCTGGGGCTCCGCTTCGGCCGCTGTTCACCCTGGTAGAGTTGCAGGCAACCAAGGCCTCAGGTGAGGCCTTGCCACGGCTCAGGGGAGGGGTCCTCTCTGACTACAGGTCCTCCTGTGGAAGAGAAGCGGACTGTGGACTGCTCTACATCTGGCCTGACGTGACTGATGGCCAACGTTGTGGTAGCACAGGGGACATCAGCTTCAGTGCGGCTAGTGGCCTGCTCTACTTCTGGCCTGATGTGACTAATGGCCGACGTCGGGGTGGCACAGGGGACATCAGCTTCAGTGTGGCTAGTGGCCTGCTCTACCTCTGGCCTGACGTGACTAATGGCTGACGTCGGGGTGGCACAGGGGACAACAGCTTCAGTGTGGCTAGTGGCCTGCTCTACCTCTGGCCTGACGTGACTAATGGCCGACGTCGTAGTGGCACAGGAGGCTGTGGCTCTGGTGCGGCTAATGGCCCGTACCTGGGAGCTGAGAGGACTAGTAGCAGAGGGACGGACTGTGGCCGATCCTGCCTCGTACCCAGTACGGCTTGTGGCCAGTACTGCGGCGCTACTCTGGGGGGAACGACTACAGGAGTCGGACAACTTATGGCCTGTCCTGCCCGACCGACACCCGTCCGTGTTGCGGCCCTGTAGCGGGGGTACAACTGGGGAATGGACTGTGGCCGGCTCTGCCCCGTACCCAGTATGACTGTGGCCAATACCGCAGCGTTGCGTGGAGTTGTAAACTCGACCCCTTACCTGGCGAGTGGAATTTCGGCCGGAGACTAGGCGCTGGCGACTGCTACCTTTCCGGGTCACCACTTGGGAGCAAGAGGTGTACCGGGAAGTGATACAGGTGCGCCGTTCCTGTTCCCAGCTGCTCAGTGTCAGTGGCGGCCCCCCCGGTGGTACTGGGGGCGTTGAGGGTGCTGGTGTAGTCTGCACTGGCTGTCACATCGTCTGCAGCTTCAACCCCTAACTCTTGTATTTCAGTATATATATATATATATACAGTATAGTAGAATCATATTCTCGTGTTGATTTTCTATTAAAATTCAGCATTTAAGGTGCCAGTTTTAGACCAATTACGCATTTGCAATGAGAGAGAAGGGTGTTATGTTTTAGCTATGTGTGTGTGTGTGTTTGTCTATGTGTGTGTGTGTGATGCACTTCTCGAAAACGTTATGATCTGATCACAACAATTCTTGGAGGAAGGGCTGAAGGTCAGTCACGGAAGATGACAATGACTTTGAAAACAATACATCAACGTTCAAGGTCACATTGGATGGTTGACATATTCCGTTTTTACTTTAGACAAGATGGTGGAAGAGCTTACAGTAATCAAAGAATGAAGAGATATGGTTTTGTTAACAGTCAGTCAGAGATCAAGATCAGTTATGGAAATTTCAAATTGTAACAGTTTTGTGTTATGATTTTGACCAAACATGGTGGAAGAGGTAGGGCGATCAGTGAACAATCTGTCGAAAGTCAAGGTCACAGGCTGTATGACCTCAGTAAATGAAGATATTAATGCAGGCCACAAATACTACTGTACCTACTCCACAACACAGCTCCTTGATGCAACTCCAAGCTAAGCGGCTATAATGTCAAGAGTCAAACAGTGCACTTATGAAATGTGTTATCGTCATACTATCTGTACATGTATAACAGACAGAACACAACTACAGGCTCTCCACCAGAGTTTCATGTAGTTTTAAGACTCTACTACTTTCCATGCCAGTTTCTCCAGATTATCACCCCCATTTAGCATTAATATCATATGACAGTTCATACTTCAATGAGCTGCCTGGAACCACTGTCTGACTCACTTCATTTCCACAACATTTGCGGCCTTTTCTCTACCTTTTCCCCTGTTGAGCACCACTCTCCTCCTCTAAAACTCACCTTCTGTTCTAAACTGAAACTCAGCTGTCTGAGGCAGCTGAGAGCAAACCCTTTTCTGTAGCCTCCTACTTTTTCAAAACCAAAGGTGGCTGTTGTGTATTTGTAGGCAACGACTTATCTTGCTCTTGTGTTCCTGAACTTCATTCTTCTGAATTCTCTACTCTTTGGCTTCGGCTTTCCTGTCATTCTGTGACTAAATATATCTGTGCTGTTTACTTATCCCCTGATTCTACTATGAAAAATTCTTCGACTATCTTACTTCTACGATGGAACGCATCGTATCTATTTCTCCTTTCTCTGAAATCTCCATTCTAGGCGATATTAATGTCCACCACCACCTTTGGTTCTCCTCTCCTTTCACTGATCCACCTGGTGAGCAAGCCTATATCGTTTCTGTCCTTAATGACCTAGTACAGCTTATACAGCACCCTACCTGTATCCCTGACTGCCTTGCAGAGAGCTCCAACATACTTGACCTGTTTCTTACAACTAATCCGTCTGCTTACACTGTTAATCTTTCCTCTCTGTTGGGCTCTTCTGATCACAACCTTATTACCTTAACCTGTCCTATTGCTTCAGTATGGCCTGTGAACCCTGCAAAGAAACGTCGATTGTGGCACTTTGGAGATGCGGATTGGGAGGCCTTCAGGCAGTACTTCCTTGATTTTCTCTGGAATGATTATTACTTCCATGGCCGGGAGCCATTTGAGTGAACCTTGCACATTATGGAGATTATTCTGTAGGGCATAGAAGCATACATTCCTTTCCCATATCCTTTGACTAATGCAAGAAAGCCTTGGTTTAATCACGCTTGTTCTAATGCTGTCCACAACAAGGAGAGAGCCTACAACAGGAGCCAACCCACCCCTGAATCATTTTTTTTTATGTTTCTGCCCAGAATCATGTTAAGTCTGTTCTTTGCTCTGCAAAATTAATTTCATCTGTACTAAATGCTCTCAACTCTCCAACTTGAATTCTTCCCACTCCTTCTGGCACCTTGCCAAAAACTTTTCTAACAACTTTACCTCATCATCCTTCCCTCTTCTTTTCTACTCCGATGGCTCCGTAACTATTTCTTCTACTGATAAAGCAGATCTGTTTGCTCAGTCTTTCTCCTCCAATTCCACCTTAGACGATTCCGGTGCTGTTCCTCCATCACTTCCCCCCCTCCCCCCTCCTCGACTTCCTCATGGTTGACATTAAAATTTCTTCAGCTGATGTATTTTCTGCCATCACTGTTCTCAACACTAACAAGGCATATGAGCCTGATGGGGTCCCTCCTGTTGTCCTCAAGAACTGTACTTCTGTGCTTACACCCTGGCTAGGTAAATTCTTTTGCCTTTGTCTGTCAACTTGTACCTTTCCTTCTTGCTGGAAGTTTGCTTTCATTCAGCCAGTCCCAAAGAAGGGTGACCATTCCCAACCCTCTACCTATCACCCAATTGCTTTAACATCCTGTGTCACTAAAGTTTTCGAGTCTATTCTTGACAGTAAATTTTTTTAACATCTTTCCCATCATAACCTCCTTTCTGATCATCAGTATGGGTTCCATCAGGGACGCTCCACTGGCGATCTTCTCACCTCCCTTTCAAATTCCTGGTCATCTTCCTTTCGGGACATTGGCGAAAGCTTTGCCATTGACTTGACATCTCAAAGGCTTTCGATCGAGTCTGGCACAAATGTTTAATTTCCAAACTGCCTTCTTACGGTTGCTATCCTATCTGTGCCTTCTTCTACACCTTCCTTTCTGGTCGTTCTATAGTTCCTGTTGTAGATGGCCATCGTTCTTCACCTAGATCTATAAATAGTGGTGTTCCTCAGGTCTCTGTCCTATCACCAACTCTCTTCCTTTTATTCATCAGTGACCTTCTAAGCTGTACATCTAACCCTATCCACTCATGCGCTGATGATTCCACCCTTCACCTTTCCATTCGGTTCTCGCAACATCCATCTCACCAATTACTTCAGGAAATAAGGAATGAGGCTATGGCACACCTAATGTCTGACTTGGCTCATATCTCTGATTGGGGTAAAAATAATCTTGTTTTTAATGTATGAAAAACTTAGTTCTTACACCTACCAGTCCGACAAAATCTTCCACAGGAGTACCCACTAAGGTTTAATAATATCAAGCTTAATCCTGTATCATCCTTAAACATGCTTGGGGTTTCATTCTCTCGGGACTTAACTTGGAAAGATCATATTGCATCTCTTGTAACATCTGTTAGGTGAGGTAAGCCGACTCTTGACCTTCTTTACCCATGCACAGTTTTTGACTTTATACATGAGTTTTATTCGCCCCCGTGTAGAGTACAACTCTCATGTGTGGGGAGGCTCCCCACATTAGGGTGAGGCGGTGGCTCAGTCGGTAGAGAGGTGGCCTGCAGTCCTACCGGACCCAGGTTTAAATCCCCGCTGGGTCAGGAAACAGTTTAAGGATTTGAATTTCATGAGATCAGGCTTCACTGATCTACCACAAGACCCGCCAACACGTCGTAAAAATACCCTCGCAACTACCAATACACCAGTCCTGTATGAGGCAGCCCTAGCATGTATTCAACATGGATGGTGGGTGTTAGCACCAAGGTGGTGACATGTAGAGAGGTGTATGGTATGTAGGAGGACTACTGAGCCTTGAGAGGAGGCTATGTAGCCTATGCCCAGAGTCACACACAGGTCGTAGAGGGAGAGAGACGGAGCTGCTCCTGGATCGAGGGGAAATAATCGCAGAACTAGCAGCGAAAAGGAGATAGCCTATTGTGATTATGTGGTTGAATGCGTGAGTGGTGGTCCCGTCGGATATTAGTTTTAAAAAACACAAGTTTCGGCCCGAAATATACGAGACAAAGTGAAAAAGAAAGTTTCCATATGGTTGCATCATGGCGGAGAGAGACGGAGGATTGTTTACAACTGGCGAGGGGGAATTTGCGGGCTTCTCCGAGCTAAATATAGGCAAAGGAAGTGATAAGCTGCAACAAACGAGAGTAGCAGGAGTAGAGAAAACGGCGGAGAGGAATGTCCAGGAGTTAAAAAAGGTATGGGAAGTAATTAAGCAGCTGCAGGAACGGACCATAGAGCAAGAGAGAGAGATCAAAGTCCTACAGAATAGACTGGAAAAGGTTAGCACACGTAGTGAGGAACAAGAAAAAGAAGTTACAGAATTAAAGGCGAATAATGAATCTGCATCAAATGAAATAAAACAGCTGAAGAGGGAGAATAAGAGTTTGGAAGAAGAAAGGGACAGAATAAAAAGTAAGCTAGATGAACACGAATCAAAATCGAGGAGGCAAGATGAGCATATTCAGGAAATCAAGGAGCAACATAAGGGGTGGAAGAAAATACAGGAGGAAGGAAATGTAAATTTGAAGGAAATCATAGAGCAACAAAGTAAGGAAAAAGTGGAAAAGGAAGTGGTTAGAGTACTAAGAAGTAGAGAATCTTTGGTTAGGGATGTAGCAGACAAGAAAAAATGTGTGATAATTTCAGGAATAAAAGAAAAACGAATGACAGTGAGATCTGAAAGAGAAAGAGAGGAACTGAGCAAGGCTAAAGAAATAATATCACTGGTTATGGAAGGAAACAATGAAGCCCAAGAAGAGATTGAAGAAGTGTTTAGGTTAGGAAAGTACGAGGATGGTGGGGCAAGGCCCATGAAAGTAAAGTTTAAGTCCCAAGTAATAGTGAATGAAATCATAAGTAGAACGTGGAAATTGTCAGAGAAAGAGGGGTTTAAAAATGTTTGGATTAGGAGAGATGCAAATGAAGAGGAAAGAGCTAAATTAAAGGAGTTAGTAAAGGAAGCAAAGATAAAAAACGAACAACGAACGGAGAAAGAGAAGACAGAGTTCTATTGGAGAGTTATGGACCAGAAATTGAGAAAGTGGTATCGACGGAAGGAAGGGGAGACGAGAGAATAAAAAACGATGAAAAAAGTTTGAAAGTGGCGTACACAAACATTGATGGACTAATATCGGCAAGGTTAGAAATCAATGATTTTTTGAGGGCACACGAACCTGATGTTATGTGCTTTGTAGAAACTAAATTGAAAGAAGATATTGATATTCATATGGGAGGTGGGAAATACAAATTATGGAGAAGAGACAGAAAAGAAAAAATGGGAGGAGGAGTGATGATAGCAGTGAAGGACAATATAAACGTAGATACTGTGGAAATGGCAGAGGGCAGGGCCGAAGCCATAAATTTGAAATTAGAAACTGGGGAGAATGGTAAGAGAGATATGGCAGTGGTATATGTTCCCCCTAAGACGAGAGCATGGAATGACGAGGAATACCAGGAGATGTTGTCAGACATGGTTAGTTATCTACAGAAAGTGATCGAGAAAAGCAACAATATAATCCTAATGGGTGACTTTAATTGTAAAGAGGTGAACTGGGAGGAATGGGACTCGGGAGGCAGCGAAGATTCGTGGGGCACAAAATTGTTAAATATAGCAATGAATAATGTAATGACACAGTGGGTTAAAGAAGAGACACGATTCAGAGGTGATGACACACCACCAAGATTAGATTTGCTACTATCCAGGGAGCCTGATGTAATTGAATCATTAAGTTATCTGTGTCCTATAGGAAAGAGTGATCATGTGGTCATTGAGTTCCAGATGATGATAGGGAACATGGTGCCAAGAGATGAGCTTTATAGGCAAGGACGATACAACTTTGGGAAAGCAAACTTTGCAGAATTGAGAAAATTTTTTGAAAATGCGGACTGGAGAGGGTTCAGAGAAACATGAGAGATACAAAGGAAGTGGGATATCTTTTTGGACCTCTACAATTTGGGAGTGGAAAAATATGTGCCAAGGTAAGTGGGAAAGAAAACAGGAAAAAGGTGTGGTTTAATAGAAGGTGTATAATAGCGAAAAAAGAGAGGGACAAGGCATGGAACCAATGGAAAAAGAGAGGTAATATCAGAACAAAGGAAGAATATAAAAGAACTAGAAATGAATATACAGGAATACGTAGAGAGGAAGAAAGGAACTTTGAAAAAGGTATAATTGACAAATGTAAGGATGAACCCAAATTGTTTTATAGATTTGTTAATGGCAAATTGAAGCAAAGGGAAGGAATCACCAAACTGAAAGTAGAAGGAGAGGTCTACAAGGATGCAGTAATACAAGCTGAAGTAATGAACAAATGCTTCCAATCGGTTTTCACTAAGGAAAGGGAGTTTGTGGAAGGAGAGGAAGTGATTAGAAATGTAGTGATAAAAGATATAAAAGTGGAAGTGCAGGAAGTGTATAAATTACTGGGAGCTCAAGATGTAAGGAAGGCCCCAGGACCGGATG
>JAGKTI010013091.1:0-23591 GCA_018397915.1 Birgus latro
ACAGCATCACACTCCTAACACATGCTGCATACAAAGACCCCTTAGCACGTAAGGAGAGTCCTCTCAATGTCAGGAGAGGCAACAGCTCCCTGAACTTCTTCCAACCACTTCTCACCCTAGCAACCGAGCTAACTCCAGCCCCACCTCCGGCACATAACATGTCTCCCAAATAATGAAACTCCTGCACACACTCAAGAGACTCACCTGCAAGTTCAACCCTCTCACGCCTAACAATCTCCACCTGCTCTCCCCGACACGCTGCACACAAGAAATCAGCATCATCTCGCAGTCTACCTCTAATACCACTACATCTCTCGTGCACCCATTTATCACAAACACTACACAAGATGGAATTACTTCCCACACCCTTGTGGCAAACTGCACAGGGCCACTCTCCCTCTCCTCTGATTGTACCGCCACCAACCCTAGATATCATCACTTTTGTTTTATCTGCATTTACCCTTAAGCCCTTGCACCCCATATCATCTCTCCACTTCTTAAATCTTTCCTCTGCCTCCTTTTCATTTTCTGCAATCAACACCAAATCATCAGCATACAATATCTCCCATGGAAGTCCATCTCTGAAGTCATGTGAGAGGGCTTCAAGCACCATGATAAACAACAAGGGACTCAAAACTGACCCCTGATGCACACCAACATTCACGGAAAACTCATCACTCAAAGCTCCATTCACTCTTACCTGGGTGCGAGCACCCATGTACATGGCCATACCATCCTAACCAGCCATTCTTCCAACCCTAGCTTTCTCATTGCCCACTTCACCACCTCTCTAGGGACTCTGTCAAAGGCCTTTTCCAGATCAACAAAAACAAAATACAATTCCCTTTTCTTTCCAATATATTTTTCCTGAAGCTATCGTATATGAATATGGCATCAGTGGTCCCCATGCCTGGCATAAACCCAAACTGCATCTGATCGATATTCACTCTTTCTCTAATCATACCTTCTAGAACTCTCTCCATTACTTTCATTATCTGATCTAAGAACTTTATACCTCTGTAATTTCCCCTTTCCAGGGCATCACCCTTTCCTTTGTACACATTTACAATTACACTCTTCAGCCAATCATCTGGGACAACAAAGTCATATATAATCATATTTATCAGGTCAGTGACTAACCTCACCCCAGTATCTCCAGAGGCCTTCAACATTTCGGCAGTCAACCCAGACACACCTGCCGCCTTCCCCACCCACATCCTGACTCACAGTAGCAGCGTCAATCAAAGGCCAAGGGCCAAACACTGGATCAGCGGGCTCCAAACCTTCTCTATCTCAATCAAACTCCTCATTCAACAACCGGCTATAATGCTCTCTCCATGCATCTTTAATATCCTCACTGTTCACCACTACCCTTCCATCATCATTCTTCACACACTGCTCACCTACAATGTCCCGATTATCCCTCTTCACCTGATTTGCCATCCTAAAAATCGTATTTTTCGTTTCTCCATGATTTAGATTATCAAGTAAAAGTCTCTGTGACTCAGACTTCGCCCTGTATACCTCTCTTCTAGCCCTGCGCTTAACAGTCAAGTACTCCTCCCTATTACCACCATTCTTCCATTCCCAGAAAAGCCTTCTTTTCTCCTTTACTGAAGCTACTACACCCTCATCCCACCACCAAGTTACTTTATGTCTTGGTGGGCCTCTTGTCCAACCGCATACTGCATCGGTAACTCTCAAGAGGTTGTTCTTAAGGGCTCTATACTGTTCATTAACGCCTCTGTCTACGGCTTCCTGTTCAGCCACCACTCTCCTCATCTCACTATAAAAGGCATCCCTTACTGACTGCTTTCCTAGCTTCCATATTTTCCTCCTAGGTACATATGTCCTCCTTCTCATCACTCGTTCCTTAAGCACCATGTCACAAATCAACAGTCTGTGCTGCTGCACACACTCCTTGCTTCCTATAACTTTAACATCCCTCACTAATCTCCTATCAACCCTCCTAACCAGAAAATAATCTATCTGACTACTATTTCCCCCGGACTCGTACGTAATCAACAGGCTGATTCTTTTCCTAAAATGTGTGTTGCACACAATCATGTCCTTGCATAAAAAAAAAAAAAAAGGAAAAAAAAATGGCTACAGGCAGTGCAGATGGAATCAGACAAATAGGAACCTGAAGACATTGATGTACACCTAGCAAAAGGATGCGACAAACTGACTCTTGCCTGTTTGCCATGAAGCGACTCCCTCCCAACCCTTTGGTGCCGAGATGAAACGATGGCCGGTTCAAATGGTGGCAGGAAGACAACAGTGCGGCAGCCATGTAGCACCCTGATTGTGATGTGCATAGATGATACCTGGTAGATAGGGGTTAAGGGAGGCCACATTAACCAATACCCGCGGAGCGTCAGTCAGGACCGATGGAAAATAGGTTGAGAGACGTCGTTGGGTGTCGGTCGGAACTGCAGTTGTTTTCACGTAACAGTCTGAGGTGGCCGCCATTTGATCTCATCACCAAAGGGTTGAGAAAGTCTCTCAGGATTGCACGCAAGCATGACTCAGTCTGTCCTGTGCCTTGACAAGGTGTAGAGCGATGTCTTCTGAATCATCCTTGTCCGAACCTGTCCCTGCCGCCCACGGCCCGATTTTGTGATCAACCCCAGCCAAACTCCTGATGAAGAAGGCTCGGAAAGGGCTCATTGACAGTGTTATAGGGCATGCCTTAGACATGACTGTGTCTAGTTTTCCTGATGGTGGTGAAACTTTCTCAGAAAAACAAGGAAGCTATCATGTGGTGAGTGACGTGTCACAAGTGCCTATCTCTGTCCGCTCTGAACCGTCTGGTAAGGCCCTCCCTGAGCTTCAGGAGGTGGGGACAGCCTATGAGAGCAACACATCCACATCTAATGCAGAGGTGGATGAGCCCAGAACACAGAAAAGTGAAGGAGACAGTGGTAATGGTGATTGTCATGTCCTCATAAAAGCCACCACCGCGTCTAACCACCACGCTCATGGCCAATGCGTAGCAGTCCCTCCTGCCACAGCCCTCATTACCACAACCAAGCACCTCAAGGGCCATTTCCCAACCGCCTGGCCTACCATATGTGGGGAGACTGAGGTCTGCAGCAGAACATCATCAGCATGACCAGTCAGCATCATCCCAAGGAGTCCCTGCTTCAGGTGAGTAATCACCCTTGTCCCCTCCGCCTGTGGCTGTGCCCCTGGCCGTGCCTGTGGCTGTGCTCATGGTCCTAGGAGGCATGCAGGTGTGGGAGCATCATGGCCTAGCAGACCCCGTCATCAGCAGGCTGGACACTTTTGTGTGGGAGAAGGTGAAGGCTTTGTGATGTGGCAGGGGCAGGTGTACAGAGGGAGCACCTGGAGGCAAGAACACCATCAATCCTATCCTTTTTCCAGGCCATATTCACGACCACAATTATGCAGTAGCTGATGGATGAAATAAACTTCCACCAGGCTATCTCTATCCACTGGCTGGAGGTGTCTGTGACCGAGAGCTCAAAAATGAAGGAATGGAAGGCAGTGGAGGTGGGGGAAATGTCTGTGTGGCTCGCACTAACAATGATGATGCTGCACATAAAAAACATGTGCTCCATGACCACTGGGCAGTGGATGAAATCGTCCACACACCTAGCTTTGGGAAATATAAGACCCATGACAGTTACCTGGCCATTCTGAAATTCCTCCATTTCAGCAGGAATTATGGCCCGGCAACCAAGGACTGGTTGTGGAAGATTAGGCCCACCCTTATGATGCTCAAGGAGCCCTTTGTCAGGCTTTTTTGGCCATTTCTGAAAGTGATGATTGATGAGATGCTTGTTCTGTTCTGAAGATGACTAGCATTTATTCAGTATGTGCCATCACAACGTCACCAATTTGGACTGAAGTTTTTTGTCCTATGTGACAACCAGACTGGATATGTGCTAGACATTATACAGTAATCCCTCATTTATCTGGATGTGCAGTATCCGGACCTATTCATTATACGGATGCTGGACCTTAGCTCTATTAAACCATTATTCTAATTTACTTGCTATTAACCAGACGCAGAAGTCCTTGAGAACTTTGGACAGCCAGCCGACATGTTCAAACATTCAGTATCGAGGCCATTGGGCTCTAGCCACGAGCGGGAAATAGGCTGTAACCAGCATTCTGAGCTAAAATGTTCTGCCCTTGTACTGAATGGTCAAAGTTGCACACTGATCTGATCACTACCCAACTAGCCTCCAGCACCCAAGTAATACCGACCGAGACACACAAGTGGTGCCAAAACGTCCATGCGCATCCCCACTGAATGTCCAAAGTGCGCGGCCACCGGGATAAGTCTTTCCCAACTGCCACCGTGAGTCGAACACAGACCACAAGTCACAAGTTCATGTTTGGTGACAGTGGCTGTCCACCTCTCTACTGTAAGTCCAAAGTCACCCGGTCACTGGGAGTTGTGTTTCTGAATGGCCACCACGTGTCTAACACAGACCACAAGCCACAAGTAAATGTATGGTAAAAGTGCCCATCCGCCTCTAAACCCAATGGCAGGAGTTCCCCGGCTATCGGGATTAGAGAGAAACCCCCACCACACGCATCTGTCTGCTTCCCTATTGAATTTTCAGGTTGCACAGGAGGCCGCATTAGACATACACTACCTGAGGCGGTGATGTACTGGTCATCCACTGTTGTCGTCACGAGATAACCCTTGCCTGGGCAAATGGAAGTGAACCTTGTATGCAAATGTCAGTTTGCCACGTTTTGCTTCCTCTGTGCTCGGAGACAAGTGTAGGGTGCGAAATGGCAGTGCTGTACTGCTTGCTGGCCTACAAGCACGTGCCCCAGTTCCCGCCTTTGTCCCCCTCGTGAGTGGTAACGCTTGCAAGTACAGCTGTGAATGCGGCATTTCCCGCCTTCACCATCGGACCCGCAACCAAGCACATCGACAGCCACTAAGTCTCCACTGGACGTACATTTGTGGCTGTCTTCGGAGCCTCCTGAGGCGGGTAGGCCACCATCGCCGCACCGCACATCACCACTCATAGCTCAGCTCCAGCACGTAGAGGAAGAGTGGGGAGGAGGAGTACTTCAACCTTTGCTAAATGTAATGGTTAGCCACTACACCACATGGGACAACTGTACATCTGCTGGAGGTGTGCAGGTTACGAAGCCTGTCTGCAATGCACTAGGTTGTAAGTACCCCTATCAAATGTATTTTGGCGGTGAACTTTAGGTTTTTTTCATTGTTTCCTTGGTGTTTAAATTTATTTAGGATATTCCCATATGGTTCTGATGTCAAAATATGGCAAACTGACCTGAAAAGTGCCAAAATTAGGAATGGTACTGTAGGTACTGAACACGTGGTGGAGAATATCGGGTGTTTTGGGGGGTTTTACTTATTTTTTTTATGGTTTTCTTTGTGTAAAAAATTACTTTCTATATTCCTATGTGTGTTTTGATGTCACAATATGCCAGAATGACCGGAAAACACTGCCAAAACTTGGGGGGGTACCGTACATACAGTAGTGTAAAGACAGAGTGTTTTTTTATTTGCAATGTTTTCCTCACATGGTTTTCTTGGTGTTAAAAGCTATTTTGGATATTCCTATGTGTGTTCTGATGTCTAATATGGCAGAATGACCAGAAAAAAGTGCCAAAATTAGGAGGGATACTGTGCATACAGTAGTGAATAGGTAGGGTGTTTTTTGGTTTTCATTGTTTTTTTTGCGTGTTTTCTTGATGTTAAAAATTATTTTCGATATTCATATGTGTGTTTTGATATCTAAATATGCCTGAATGACCGGAAAATACTACCAAAGTAAACAGAAGTACTGTACAAATAGGTGAGGCACAGGTCGGAGACTGGGTATCGGTAGGGTCTGGGTATAGAAGGAGGGATATTGTACGAGTACATTATCCTGTCACTGCTATTACCCGGACATGTTTTTGCCTCTATTACATATAAAGTAGGCGCGGAAAGTATTGACTTTTTTTGCTGACGTCATTCTTTTTCGCGTTAAGTGAAGTAGGGTCAATACTACCCTCCCCTGTGATGCGAAATGAGCTGACGCTTTTTCAATGGAAGCTGGCAACCCTGCTTGATAGGTTTGGCACCACAGAAGCAGGCTCAGTAATGTTTGGGCAGCCACAGGAGGAGGATTGTCTCTGTGTGTGATGCACCATGAGGGCATGTTTTGACTCAAATAACACAGTTATTTGGTTACTTACCACATTCTCATCATGCCTAAAGTAACCACAAGCAAGGACAAACGTGTGGAAGTGATTACTTTATACAAAGCTGGCCACAAACTCCCATTTATTGCAAATCAGATGGTGTTAGACTGAGGACAGTGCAGAGACTGGTGAAGCGGTTCAAGGACAGTGGGGAGGCCATTCCTCCCACTCCACTTCCCAAGCCTGGGAGACCTCGTAAGACAACCTTCAGGACCCGTCAGCTGATCTCAAGGCAAGTTAGCAAGGATCCAAGGCTAACAGCACGGGATTTAAAAGAAAAGAACCCACAGTTGCTGGCAGATGTGTCTGTCAGAAGTGTGCAGCAGCTGTTGCATGACGATCTGGGCTACAGGAGTTTTTGTGCTCATAAAAAACCACTGCTAACTGCACTTCAGAAGAAAAAGAGAGTAAATTTTTGTAAGAAATATCTTGCCTGGAGTGAGAAGCAATGGAAAACTGTGCTTTGAAGTGATGAGTCAACATTTACTGTCACTGGTACCCCTTCATCACGAGTGTAACGCAAACCAGGCAGTGAGCCCCTGGATCCTAAGTACACTTCCAAGTTTGTTAAATACCCAGCCTCACTCATGGCTTGGGGCTGCTTTACATATTATGGTGTTGGTAGGTTGGTAATTCTACCTGCAAATGAAAAAGTGAACCAGAACAATTATTTGCAGCTCTTATGTGATGTTTTAAGTGACTCTTTTGATAAAACCAAGGCAAGAGTATTTATGCAAGATTCTGCCCCTGCACATGTTGCAAAGTCAGTGAAACAGTGGCTAACAGAATGTGAGGTTCCCTTTATTCGAGATTGGCCCGGAAACAGCCCAGATATCAATCCCACTGAGAATTTATGGGCGCACATGAAGCGGCAGCTGCGTAGTATGGACACATCATCTTTGCCTAAACTTGAGGCTGCAGGCAAGCAGCTATGGAGCAGTTTTAGTCCGTCTGTTCTGCAAAACTATGCCATCAGTCTCCCCAGACACCTTAAGAAGATAATAAAGGTGAATGGGAATGCCAGTAAATACTAAATTCAATGGTGAGTGTTAATTTATTTGTTTCTCCTTGCTAATCACAAGAATGTTTTCTTTTTTTAAGATGGCAGCAACACTTTCCGCGCCTACTGTATGTGGATATATCTAACGACGAACTCCACGGGTTTTCTGCTGCAGTGTTTCTGAAAGTGCTGATGGACAGGCACTTCAACAAAAACCACATTCTGTATACGGATAATTATTACACATCCCTGGTGTTGACGAAGTACAGTAATCTCCCCACCATCCAACATAATAGAGCCAAAGTCATGTCCGGAAAGTGGTCATGTCTGGATACGAGGCCTTGAAGCTCCAGCATCGGTCATTCCGGACCCTAACCTAACCTAAATTAGAGAACCACCTACCTACCTCCCTACCAGACATGCATGGCACTGAATTAAGACCCCATTCACATAAATAATGCACACAATGCATGAATTAATTGAATTTTAACCAGTAAGTATTGGACATGGTAATCACTTAGAATATCACCCTTTCTCATATCTTATGCACTAAAATATGGGATACAAAGCATGAAATAAATAAACTGTTACCAGAAAAATGATGAATAAGAGGTGATTATGGCAAAGATGTTCACCATTCTACAGCATGCTGAAAGTTAGTATCGGACATGGAAATCACTGAAAATCACCTTTTCACAGCTTATGCATTCAAATACTATTGGTCACAATGCATGAAAAAATAAACTGATAACAGAAAATGATGATTTAGATTTATGGCAAATTTTTACCACTTTACAGCATGCTGAAAAAAGGTTACAGACATGAAAATCATTATGAAAATCACCTTTCTCACAGCCTATGCATGAAATTAATGAAATATGAAGAACAAAACAACGATTTTTGCAGTACAGTAGTTAGGGTAATTACAACAAGGCTGTGGCCGTCCTGAGGAATAACCCGCTCCCTCCTCCCAGACTCTGACAGCATGAAGGTGCACCTGTAGGAATCCACCGTTGCAATTCCCTAAATCCTTGGCATTCTGAATTACTTTAACAACACTGACAATTCTTTTCTTATTTGCACTGCTCTTCAAACTCACTAGTGTTCATTAGCACTTTTCACCAATTTTTTTTTCACTCTGAATTCTAATTTCATTTCACTGCACATTGTTTCTTTTCTCAATTCACATAGCTGTAAATTCCCGTGTGGTCTAGTGGCGAGTCCTTGATGCTTAGTCGCTCTCAGAGTCTAAAAGGAGCTGCTGGAGGCAGCCTAGGGGCTTGTCGGAGGGATGTGGTGATAGGCTACCCACAGCAGAGGACTCTGAAGATAGCCGCAAACTCACATCCTGTGGCAACTCCACCATGTCCGATGTGCTGGGCTGTGGCTCGGAGCTCGAAGGCCTGTCTTGGGAAGGCAGTGGTGTGGAGCTAGGGCTGAGCATGGCGGGGGTAACGGGCCTGAAAAAACTGTCAGTGGTTGATTGACACACACAACGACGATTCTGACAATTGATGATGTGCTGCCTAAAAGCTCGCACTTCCTCCACAAGTCCAAAGGGCCCCATCTCCCTGGCGCAGTCCGGGTGTTCTAGGTAGTCCAGGACGAACTCCACATGTTCCCGGAGTGCGCTCAGCTTGGGGATGGCTGGAGTAGTGACATGCTGAGAAGAGTCCACATCATCGTCGCTGTCCTCTTCGGAATTATCAAGTTGGGTACTCGTACCGGCAACTGAAGATGCGATCTCGATATCAGACATGATCTGATATCTAGGATCATCCTCATCGTCATCCAACCACTCACGCACTTCGTCCACATCCACGTCATCTCCACCCGCATGAAGAAAGTCATCCACGTCAAAACCTAGAAAGTCATGCACCACGTCAGTTCCATGAAGCAGATGAGACCAAACCACTTTCCAGAGTCTTGATGGAGACTTCCTTCCATGCACTGGCCCAGTTATAAATGGCACACTTGATGTTGTAGTGGTGAAGGTTTTCCACAGTCCGCTGGCCTCGTGTCTCGTCCTTCCCTGCGCTCATCCTTGTCCTCGAGGACAACCATCATCTCGTCCAAAAACTTCTGTCGGTACAGCCTCTTCGTTGCCACAATCACTTCCTGGTCATTGGTTGGATGAGAGCAGTCGAATTAGGTGGCAAAAACAAGCACCTAATGCGGTAATTCTCAGCCACCAACTCCTTGTCGGACGGATGCGCAGGTGCACTGTCCAGAATCAGGAGGGCCTCTACCTGGTTGCGTGGGATTTTCGGTGTCTCCATCTGATAATGGATAACCTCCTTGACAAAGTGCTGGTGAAACCAATCTCTAAAGATCTTGGTTATGAACCAAGCCTTCACAGAATACCACACGACAGGAAGGTTACATCCATTAACCCAGGAAGGCACTGAAGCTGCTTTGCACATCCAACAATAACGGGCTTGAGCCGGTGCATGCAGTTAGCATTGGCGCAACACAAAGCAGACATCTGTTGCTTGGAGAGCTTGCAGCCAGGTATACACTTCTCCGTCTCCTCGGGGAGAGTGTTCGTTGTCACAGAGTGATAGAATAGGCCAGTTTCGTCAGCATTACAGACTTCACCGAGAGTGAGGCCCTCCCTGTTGATCAAGCCCTTCAACTTCTGCTGAAACTCTTCTATTCCCTACTCGTTGGCATCCAGAGCTTCGCCATGGGCCTTACGGTTGGTAAGTCTGTGCTGTAAGTTGAATGCAAAGAGCCAACCTTTGGATGCCTTGAAGTCTGAGGTGTTGTGAAGCCTTGTGAACTTCTCAGCAGCAGCTTTCAGCTCCGTACCACCCACCATAACACCAGCAACACATTGTCGATACCAAATCAGGATAGAACTGTCGATTTCTGCATGCTTGGGAGTAAACAACCTTCCTCTCCATGTTTCATTTGGTTTTCGATGCGAAGTCGGCAGTGTACCGGTGGAGTTTGTCTCGGGACCTCTTGATATCAAACAAGGTAGAGTGAGGGAGGTTGAATTCACGTAGGATACGTGACACTGGCCACCCCGTGTCCACTTCCTCCAATATCTTCCGCTCCTTCTCCAGAGTCAACACCACTCGTTTCCTCTTCTCAGGTGACAGGGCCATCATCATACATATGATGAAGAGGCTGAAGAGGAGCAGCAAGCCCACCAGAAGGTAGGGCACCACCACAAAAGCGAGCACATGAGCGGCCATGGCGAGGGCGTACGCACAATCCGGCGGTTGAGCGGGAACTGGGGAAGAGCCAGGGTAGGCAGGCAGCGCGATACCACAGCTGGTTGGCGCATGCGGGAAATTCAAACTGACGCATTGGAAACAGTTTGATTATTTTCGAGTTTTTTGCAATTTTTTGGCATTTTTGGGTTCTGAACGTCCCAGCCAACAATATCCGGACCGTGGGGTGTCCGGTTATTGGGCATTTGGATAGGGAGATCACTTTTACTTGTACATGGGACTGAGATCTGTGAAACTGTCTATACCAGTAGATGAAATTTTCCATCATTCTCTTACAAGACTAAGAGAGGCACCATGCTATCCTGGAAATGTGGTAATACACTCTCCATTTATTAGCATGATAAGTGGGAGGTGAACACACTCAGCACAGTTCAAAAAAGGGTTATGCAGGACACATACAAGACAGACTACAGGCCAGGGAACCTGTGTTCAAGCCAGATGCCATCAATGATTACATCAACATGCGACTTGCTGATAAGTCCAACATGCAGAGAGGTGAGATAAATTACCTCGAGAAGTCTTGCAGATGGTAAAAAATGGCATTCCTACACATTCTTGATATCAGTATCCATTACAACAAGGTTGTATGCGAATTTCAGAAAGAAGTAACACGCCAGCTCTTTGCAAAGTATGGAACTGTTCAGAGTGCAGATGCAAGGAGGAAAATGTATCAAGTGGCGACGGCAGACTGCCTGGCAAGTGCACAGTACTGTCAAATTGCCGTCTGCTTCACCTTGGCTGAACACTTTTTTTTTCTTTTTTTTTCTTTTTTTAATGTGAGGAAGAAGGAACCGAAGGCCATGGGCCCACAAGAGTTCCTTCCAAGAAAAAAAACAAAAACAATACAAAAGAGAGCCAAGTTCAAGATCCATTCATTTCAAGATGCCTGGACACACTGCATTTGAAAGACTGGAGATCATAGGAAGTAGGAAATACAGACAGAGGGAGACAGTTCCAGAGTTGATCTGTTGCATAAATGAAGGACTGGAAGTAATGGTTAACTCTTGCATTAGAGAGCTGGTCAGAAAAGGGATGAGAGTTTGTTGCTAGATGGGTGCTGCGAACTAATCGTAAAGGTGGAGGGATGCAAGCAGGCACTTCAGAGGAGCAGTGACCACTGAAGTAGCGATAAAGAGATAAAGAGGCAACAGTGGGGTGAAGAGACAGAGGTTTAAGGGAGCCAGTAAGAGGAGGAGAGTTAATGAGACGAAAAGCCTTAGACTCCACCCTATTGAGAAGAGTTATGGGTGGGGAGCCTCCACACACTTGAGAGATGTACTCTAAACAGGGGCGAATAAAACCCGTGTATAAAGTCAACAACTGTGCAGGGGTAAAGAAGGCATGAAGTCGGCTTAGCACACCTAATCTCTTGGAAGCAGATTTTACAAGAGATGTAATATGATTTTTCCAAGATAAGTCCCATGTGAATGAAACCCCAAGTATGTTCAAGGATGATGCAGGATTGAGCTGGATATTATTAAACATTAGTGGGTAATCCTGTGGAAGTTTCTGACAAGTTGATAGGTGTAAAAACCAAGTCTTTGATGCATTAAAAATAAAAAGATTATTTTTACCCCAGTCGAAGATGTGAGCCAAGTCAGACATTAGGTGTGCCATAGCATCATCCCTTGTTTGTCGAAGTAACTGCTGAGATGGACGCTGCGGAAACCAAATGGAAAGGTGAAGGGTGGAATCATCAGCATATGAGTGGATAGAGTTAGATGTACAGCTTAGGAGATCATTGATGAATAAAAGAAAGAGTTGGTGATAGGACAGAGCCCTGAGGAACACCACTGTTGATAGATCTAGGAGAAGAATGGTGGCCATCTACAACAACAGCTATAGAACGACCAGAAAGGAAGCTAGGGATGAAGGCACAGATAGAAGGATGGAAACCATAAGAGGGCAGTTTGGAAATTAAAGATTTATGCCAGACTTGACTGAAAGCCTTTGAGATGTCAAGTGCAATGGCAAAGCTTTTGCCAAAATACCAAAAGGAGGATGACCAGGAGTCTGAAATGTAGGTGAGAAGATAGCCAGTGGAGCGTCCCTGATGGAACCCATACTGACGATCAGAAAGAGGGCTGCAATAGGAAAGATGCTTTAAAATCTTCCTGTTAAGAACAGACTCGAAAATTTTTGAGACACAGGATGTTAAAGCAACTGGACGATAGTTAGAGGGTTGGGAATGGTCACTCTTCTTTGGGACTGGCTGAATGAGAGGAACCTTCCAGGAAGAAGGAAAAGTACAAGTTGAAAGACAAAGGTGGAAGAGTTTACCTAGGCAGGGTGTAAGCACAGAAGCACAGTTTTTGAGGACAACAGGAGGGACTCCATCAGGCCCATATGCCTTGTTAGTATTGAGGCCAGTGATGGCAGAAAATACATCAGCTGAAGAAATTTTAATATCAGTCAAGAGGAAGTCTGAAGGGGGAAGTGATGGAGGAAGAGCACCAGAATCGTTTAAGGTGGAACTGGAGGAGAAAGTCTGAGCGAAGAGATTCACTATATCAATAGTAGAAGTAGCTACAGAGCCATCCGAGTAGAAAAGAGGAGGGAGGGATGATGAGTTAAAGTTGTTAGAAAGGTTTTTGGCAACGTGCCAGAAGGAGCAGGAAGAATTCGAATTGGAAAGTTGAGGGCATTTAGTACGGAAGAAATTATTTTTAGCAAAGCAAAGAACAGATTTAGCATGATTCCAGGCAGAAAAATAAAAAAAGATGTGATTCAGGGGTGGGTTGGTTCTGGTACCTTTTATAGGCCCTCTCCTTGTTGCGGACAGCATTAGAACTAGCGTGATTAAACCAAGGCTTTCTCGCACTAGTCAAAGGATATGAGAAAGGAATGTATGTTTCCATGCCCGAGAGAATATCCTCCGTAATGCACAAGGCACACTCAGATGGCTCCCGGCCATGGAAGCAATAATCATTCCAAGGAAAATCAAAGAAGTACTGCCTGAGGGCCTCCCAATCTGCAGCTCCAATGTGCCACAGACGACGTTTCTTTGGAGGGTCCACAGGCTGTACCGGAGCGATAGGACAGGTTAAGGTAATAAGGTTATGATTGGAGGAGCCCAACGGAGAGCAAAGATTAACAGTGTAAGCAGAAGGATTAGTTGTAAGGAAGATGTCAAGTATGTTGGAGTTCTCTCCAAGGCAGTCAGGGATACAGGAAGGGTGCTGTACAAGCAGATCTAGGTCACTGAGGACAGAAAAGACGTAGGCTTGTTCACCAGGTGGATCAGTGAAAGGAAAGGAGAGCCAAAGGTGGTGGTGAACATTGAAATCTCCTAGTATGGAGATTTCAGAGAAGGAGGAATGGATAGAATGTGTTCCATCATAGAAGTAAGATAGTCAAAAGAATTTTTCATAGTCAGTAGAATCAGGAGATAAGTAAACAGCGCAGATATATTTAGTCAGAGAATGACAGGACAGCCAAAGCTATAGAGTTGAGAATTCAGAAGAATCAAGTTCAGGAACACAAGAGCAAGATAGGTCATTGAGTACATATACACAACAGCCACCTTTGGCTTTGAAATGAGTATAGACAAAGTAGGAGGTTACAGAAAAGGGTTTGCTGTCAGTTGACTCAGACAGCTGAGTCTCTGTTAAGAAGAGAAGGTGAGGTTTAGAGGAGGACAGGTAGTGTTCAACAGAGAGAAAGTTTGAGGAAAGGCCACAAATGCTACAGAAATGAAGTGAGTCAAACAGTGGTTCCATGCATGTAGAGTCATCAACGGGAGAGGGGCAGATGGTGGGGGCATTTATGTCCCCCCCCCTCCGGGACTCCGAGGCATGGTTACAGTTCACAATTTTTCTTTAATTTTGAAAAGGTAGTGTAGTGTGTACTGTGCATGTAGACTGATGTTGACAGCTGTATTGGAGAGCATGCTGGCCTACTCTCTGTGTAACTGAAACACTGAAAAAGTTCAGCAAAGGGGGATGTTCAGGAACTAGTACCGAGGGCTGATGAAACGGGAGCTCCAGCTCTCCCTGTCATTAGCTTTCCATCCACCTTGGGAGTACTGCCCTGCTCGACTGGTGCTACAGCCAGGCGTTTGGCCTACAGGCTTTGCCATGTCTGTGCCACAACTAAATGCTGACTCACAGCATGAAAATAAAAGTGCTATGAATGCAATGAATGCAAGGTGGCACTTTGGCCACATTGCTTCTTTGACTACCACAATCAACAGGACTTCTAGGCAATGGTGTGTGGAAGATTGTAAATAGCAAAGAATGAAGTGCAAATGATTTTTTTTTTCTTTTTGTAATAACATTAGTGCAAAGCTGATATGTGATTGTGTTTGTAAATATCTTGTGTCACCCTAGCACAAATGAAAGAGAACCCAAATCGCATCTGAAGAAGACTGTTTCTTTGGGCAGCACTCAGTGGTGTCTTGGCCATGTATTTATTATGCAAAGTATGTGACACTGTAAATGTGACATCAAGTGGAAATAAAAGAAGTGTAATAGGTAAGGTAGATATTAGCCCCATGTCAGAAAAGTGCTAAACAGCATAAAATGCAGTACAAATGTATACCTCCTGGTGTATCATAAGTTAGGAATAAAGTTTTCAATACACTTGTGCATTCTACCTGAGGAAGAAATACTATGGGAAAAAGAAAGTTTTCTCTCAAAGTGAATACAAAGTGCAAAGTTCGTAGAAAATGACTGGAAACTGAGTATTTATTTCTTCACATTTTATCGTATTTGTTCAAGTTCTCCCACACCAACTGGGCAAGGTGTCATTCTGTTACGGCTGGAAAACCAAAGATGAGGCACATGTACAGGGTGATGATTCAACCTCATAGCTATTAGTATGGAAAGTGGAAGGTATGTGTAACAAAATGGAGGTAATGTTTAGCGGGAGGTCGGGCAGCATAACAAACACACCACTACGCTTGCCCAGTCAGCGTTACAAACGCCACCCAGACCGAGCGGCAGAAAACCCTAGTCAGGGCTGCGAGCTGAGGCTCGGAGACTCCCTGCACCTCGTACTTATAGTAATCCCTCATTTATCTAGATGTGCAGTATCCAGACCTGTTCAATATCCGGATACTGTACTGAACCTTGGCTCTATTATACCATTATACGAATTTACTGTACTTGCAATTATCCGAACATAAAAGTCCTCGAGAACTTTGGCCAGCCAGCTGACATGTTCAAACAAATGGTTTCGTGGCTGCTGGGCTCTAGCCGTGCACGGGAAACAGGCCATAACCCACAATCTGAGCTAAAATGTCTGTCCGCCCCTGTACTGAATGGTCAAGTAGCGCTGGACTGATCACTCCCTATAACCTCCAGCACCCAAGTACAGTAAATCCCACCAGTACACGCCAATATGGGCGGCAGACGTGCTCACGTACTAGGATTTCATAAAGTAATGGGAAATTAACATATGGGCAGCACCCCTATCTATCGGTGACCTTTTTGATCTGTTTGAGGGAAAATATCTAAGACATAAACAGTACAGTACAGTAAGATCTTGCTAATACAGTGAAACCTTGATATAACGGACTTCAATAGACCGGAATTTGCTTTTATCAGACTCGAGGAGCTACCGGACTAAATTCCTATACTGTATATTGGAAAAAGCCTGATAAAGCCAGAAGCAGTCCAGACTGCCTGACCACTTCAGCTATGTTTACCACAATAAGGCAAATAAAAGGCATATTTATCAGTGTACAATACAGAATTATTATATATATTATACCGTTTGATTAATGTAGTGAAGTTATAACACAGAACAGTACCACAATGGTAGTCAAAACAGTTTAAAAACGGTTCATGCAATCCGGACTAATGTCTGATATATCGAAAAATGTCTGGATTAGCAGGGGGAAGTCCGGATGTCGCTTTTATCGGAATTTTGCATTTTTCGGAATGGTTTGGGCCCAAATTAGTTCATTATAGTGAGGTCTTACTGTAATGTCTAGCTGGTGCCAGAAAATAATATGATTAGTTGTTAAATTGTCATGGATATAAAACTCACCTTAAACGAGTTAACAGGGTGTTTGGTGTGATGACTGTTTCGAGGCCTGTGCATGGAGGCTACTGTCCCTCACTGGCCTCGTCCCCACTCCTGCCTCTTGTGCCAGGGTCACCTATTTCCGTCAACAGATCGTCAAACCCCACAAAGTCAAGATCTCCAGGAAAATCCCCAGTGTCATCAATGTCATCATCTACTCAACCCTCTCTGTTGTTCTTCCTCGGATGTCCGGCGTTGCGAAAGAAAGCGAGTGATGAGTGACTGATGGCGGGCATTCACTCAGTCGTGATACTGTTTCTGGCATTTTCTTGAAATCTGATTTACAAGTCCAATCATTAGTCATTTTTTCTGATAGCTGCTTTCTCTCCATCTCAACAGACTTGAGTCATGGCAGGAGTGCTGACCATGCTTGTTTAACGGTTGTCAATGTCACATAATTCCAGGCTTTGAAGAAGAAATTTACGGCCTGTCAAATGTTATATTTCTTCCGGAATATAGCAACAGTAATTATGGTAGGGGTTGCAGGTATGCCAGGAGCAGGTGGGGCTGTGGAGGTGAAGGGGGAGGCGGCTGGTGAGTCAGGTAGAGCAGTGGAGGTGGAGGGGACGGCGGCGGGCGAGTCAGGGGAGGTGGTGAGGGGAGGATCCTCCATCTCCTCCTTGCTACTGCTCACATTTTAAGAAATTTCCTTCACATCTTCTTGTTTGTCTGTTTCATTCCTCATCTTGTTATGGACATATCTGTAGTATAATAACTTGGCATTTGTGAAAAACCGTTATTCATGTGAATCCAAATGTTATTATAGAAACGGGTGATGAGGGTGGCGCATAGTGGAGAGGCAGGTGTTGCTCTCGGGGGTTCACACCGGAAAACACCGGTTTTGGGCAGATTTTTCCTGCAGCCTCGCGTCGTGTGGGTGTGACTCACTCTGGTTAGGAAAATATTAAAAACAGGTCCTTCCACACTAGGGGTTTCGTGTACTAGGATCTCGCATACTAGGGGAAAGTACTGTAATACTGACCGTAACCCATAAGCAGTGTCAAAATGACCGTACGCATCCCCACCAAATGTCCAAAGTTGCATGGCCACCAGGAATAGTCTTTCCCAACTCCCACCGTGCGTCTTAAACAGACCGCAAACCACAAGTCAGGTGAAAGCGCCTGTCCGCCTTGTGACACATGGGTGAAAATCCTGCCCACAGCCTCGTTTCTCCCCCCCTCCCGTCCTTCCCCCATACCCTCCCATGTTCCCCGCTTCCCGGCTCCCCCCTCACTCCCTCCTGTCCTTCGCGCTGAAAGCACTGACCTGTGAAATTTTATAGTTTTTGATGATGTATTTGAATACTATTGGTTATATCAAAATTCTGTGAAATCCACGAGAAAGCTCATGAAATTCTGCATCTAGACATTTGCAAGGTGTGGGCAAAATTTTCCACTAGGATGGTGGGAAGTTGTATGAAGGTAAGTTTTACTCTTGAACAATTATTCTCACTGCAATTTTGTTATATTACTCATCAGTCGTCTTTATTTTTATTATCTTATCTTATAGTATAAACACAAGCAAAGATAATGGTATACCATTTATACCAATGTAACCAAATTCCGGTGGCACATTAGGCCGTGGCTTTTTTTTTTTTTTTTTTTTTGTGCCCCGGGAATAGCTATCACTCATCACAGAAAGATAACTGATTTTCTTACTGTCTTCAGGTTTTGGGGAGATATTTCTTGTTTGTGGAATGTTTTCTTGGTGTCTGGAATCAATATGGATATTCCTATGTGTGTTTTGTTGTTTCAATATGGCAGAATGGTCGGAAAACACTGCCAAAATTTGGAGGGGTACTGTACATATAGGTCGGGATTTTTTTTTTTTCATGGTTTTCTTGGTGTTTAGTATTACTTTGGATATTCCTTTGTGTGTTTTGATGTCTAAATATGGCACACTGATCTGAATACAGTGCCAAAATTAGGAAGGGTACTGCACATACAGCAGTATATAGGTAGGGAATTTCTTTGGTTTTCAGTGTTTTTCTTTGCACGGTTTTCTTGGTGTTCAAAGTTATTTTGGATATTCCTATGTATGTTTTGATGTCTAAATATGCCTGAATGATAAGAAAACCTGCCAAAATAAGCTGAGGTACTGTACAAATAAGTTAGGTATAAACAGAAGGTCGGGTATAAGTAGAGTCTGGGTACAGGTAGGGTCTGAATATAGTAGAGGGATATTGTTCATTATTCGGATATTGCCACTACCCAGACAGGCCTTTGGCTCTATTACATCGGATAATTAAGGGACTACTATACTCATCTTCCTCACATCCAAACTCATCGACAGGGACCACCTGCAGACCTGGGAATGGTTTCATTCGCAAGAAGAGTTGGTGAGTAATATGGTATTTAATTTGTTTCCCTAACTGTTATACTTTCCCAGATGTGAAAGTTTTAAATATGGGTACTTTGCAGAAAAATGCCATACTGAGAGGATAGCTGCAATTATAAAATGCCAGTGCATAGGGGTTAAATAACAATGCTTGTATACAACAATAATAAGTCACCACGCAAAGCCACAATCACATGATACATTTAATATGGCTATTCATCATCACCATCATCATCTAATCCAGTTTTGCCCCATGAGAAGTGTAGGAACCCGGGGTTAGGCAAGTTGGTCCCGACATTTAAGATGAGAATGACCAGCCTCACACATCCCTGAGTGGCATTACATGAGCAATAAACCCCAACCACCCCTTGGATATAAACTTGCACTGGCTCAATCCAACTGGAGCATCTTAACTGTCCAGTAAACCACCAGGTGCCACAATTTGGTCATGTGGTTACAATCAAGCATAGTAAATGGATTCCTGGTGTACAGGAAACCATTTGGCTTGTCACTCAGTGTAGAGTCACCCGTAGACAAACAGAAGAGGAAAGAATGAAGGAAAGAAAAACAGAAGAGGAAGGATGGAAAGAAGGAAGGAAGAGACAAAAGGGCAGGCACCCAGCAGCAGCACTACATCAAGTGAGTGGAAGATGAGTGCCCCCACCAACCATTACTTACTGCACAACAAACAATGCCTAAGAGCCAAGGTAATGCCACATGAGGTGGGTCACTACATAGGACAGCCTCAAATGAACCATCAAGGTCAGTATGTGAGAGGAGAGGTCATGGGATCACAGCTCAAAATAAGTGGACAAGTGAATCTCTGCTGCTTTGGATGAAAAGTGCAGTTTATTGTTGGAATCAGATAGAATGGCTGAATAAAAATACACAATTTTTGACCAGGGAGAGCCTCGCATTCGTGAGTTCTCTTAGCACTGTCAAATATCAATTGCAAAATGTGCTGCAAGTCTCAGGGAACCCCAAACCATATACAGAATATATGGACAGTGTGCATTTTTCCTCTTGCCCATCCAATAACTCTTTTTTCTCAGAATCTACAAACAAACATTCATATGCTAAGAAAAAAAAAAGTGTCTGTTTTACATATACAGACACTGTCAAAGGATAGGCAAAACTAAAAGTAGCAATTAATGTTCCCCTCAATTGAAAACAAACATTTCTATCTATCAACTGCCAGATGCCTCAATCCTGTAAGGGGTGGCCACAAACAAATCGCCTCCATGTCACCCTGTCAAATGCCACTTCACTGCCTTGCTCCTAACTCACACCCCACTCTCTCATATACTTCTCCATTCCATCCCTACACCTCATCTTCAGCCTCCCCCTCCCTCTTCCCCCCTCCAGCTCATTCATATACACTCTCCTCATTAGTCTCTCGCTCTCCATCCTCTCCACGTCGCCAAACCATCTCAATGAACAGTATCTCTCCTAACACTTCATATCACATCCACATTCACACCACACTGCTCCTTCACTTCTTCTTTTGTCAGTCTGTCTCTCCATATAATTCCACGGGCTCCTCTCAAATAACTCATTTCCACTGCTCTCACTCTTGACTTACATCCTTCCAACAAGGTCTAATCTTCACTTCCATACATTAGAGTTGGTCTCACAATACTATCATGCAGTGACTTTGCACATCCATGCTCACTTCCCTATTCCTTATCACAGCCTTCAAAGAACCAGCAACCTTTCTTCCCTGTTACCCCTTTCAAGCACTTCACTCTCTAAATTTCCATCCTTACGTATCACACTATGCAAATACTTAAACACACATTTTCCATTTCCTCCTCATCCAGCCTCAGTGTACACTCAGTGGCTTCATTTCTCTCAAAGACTATAACTTTACTCTTCCCTACATTCACCTTTAGATTCTGTTTCTTCCACACACTCCCAAACTCATTCAACAAGCCTTGCAGTTCTCCTTCGTCGTCACTTAACAACACAGTATAATCTGCAAACAACAGTACAGGGAGTTTCCAAACATTGCCCTCTCTCATTATGGCCACTCCAACGCCCACTGCCCTATCTTGTTTATAACCCCATCCATATACAGACTGAACACCCATGGGGACATGACACATCCCTGTTACAATCCAACACTCAAATAGAAAAATTCACTCCGTTCACTATCCACATGCACTGCAGCCTTAGCACCTTCATACAAACTCTTCACGGCATTCAACAACTTCCCATTTACTCCATATATCCTTAAAACTTTCTACATTCCTTGTCCATCCATCCTGTCATGTGCTTTCTCCAAATCCAAGAAGGCCACATGCAACTTCTTTCCTTCCTTTAGTAACTTTTCCACTAAAGACCTAAGAATGAATATCTGATCTACACAACCTCTTCCCTTCCTAAAACCTCCCTGTTCTTCCTCAACTAATTCCTCTGTTATATCCCTAACTCTGTCAATAAGTATCCTATCATATGCTTTTCCTATTACACTGTGAAGACAAATGCACCTATGATTACCACACACTTCTTTTCCTTTGTACAGGGGAATAATGATACCTAACCTCCAATCCTCTGGGAATGTACCTCCCACCCAGGCCAATCTGCACATCTTCCATATCCATTCTAATACTATCTTCCCCCATGCTTCAGCATTTCACTACACAATCCATCAATTCCTGGGGCTTTCCCCATTTTGACTTTCTTCATTACTTCCCCTACTTCCATCCTACTCATTCCTTCCTCTCTTCTCACCTCCCTCCTCCTCCCAGCCATTCCCCAGCCACTTATACTCACATTACTTTTATTCCCTATATTCAACATTTCCTTAACCCCTTAACCATGGGGTTGTCAAAGCCGCGCCGTGCCCATCCCAAGGGGCAAATCCGCGTTCCGACTGACTTTTTAAAAATATCTGCCAAAAATCAGTTATTAGTCCTAGAATATTATAATAACATTTGTGTATGGCACATACCTCCATCTTTCTCCTGGGATGTTTTTAGCACTCGTCAACTACCGTAGGACTTGAGAAGACTTCTAAAGTTGGGTAACTAAGTCTCCACTTAACACTTCCTGACACCCCGTAATATGAATACCACTGCCTGATGATTTCTAAGTACTGTAGTTTGGAATCCATACTCCAAAAAAAAAAACACTGGTGAAAGCAATGTAAAATACAAGCGCGTACGAGCCTCCCACTCGCACTAATTTGCCTCTCATATTGTCATTTCTTATTCATAAACACACTCACACTTTATTATTTCTAGTACTTTATTACACTTATATACATCTACAGTCCTTTACCGCTTCCCACACGATGTTTAGTAGGGGTAGAGGTCACAGGGCCTTTTATAATGGGCGCAAAAGCAGCAGCAATGGAGGGGAGCGACTGCGACGTGCCTCCAGCTTGAAGGACGGCAGTGAACTGAGATGTACGTATCTCGGTAGCAAAGAGTTGAAAATGTCAGTTGCTAATGTATATGCTAAGAAATAAGTCGCAGGAAATCTAGACAATACATAATAAATTAGTTCCAGGTGAATATAAATATCACTCAAGCTTCTCCCTTCCTTTCTTATATACATTTATATTACGAAAATAGCTCATACGGCATATTTCACAGGGAAAAAAGTTGGGGAAATTAGCGAACAAGTGCAGGCTGGATGTTGCCAAGTGATAATTAGCCAATTCCAGGTGTATGGCACTATCAATTACCTTATGGTAATGAATGATGGTAGAGAGTGGAATCTGAAGCAGCTGCTGTTTGCGGATGATACTGCACTGGTGGCTGATTCAGAGGAGAGATTGAGACAGTTGGTTGAGGAGTTTGGAAGGGTGTGTGAAAGGAGGAAACTGAAAATAAATGAGAATAAGAGTAAAGTGATGAAGTGTACGAGGTTGGTAGATGGTAGGAGGATGAATATAGTTTTGAATGGTGAGTTGCTTGAGGAGGTTGAGTGTTTTAAGTATTTAGGGTCACATGTTGCTGCAGATGGAAGAATAGATGCAGAAGTGAAGTTTAGAATGAATGAAGTTGGAAAGGTGCTGGGAGGAATGAAAAAAGTGTTTGGATGTCGTTCACTCAGAATGGATGTAAAGAGAAGGCTGTATGAGGGTGTTGTTGTACCGACTGCATTATATGGGGCTGAAACATGGAATATGGGTGTAGCAGAGAGGAAAAGTTTGAATGTAATGGAGATGAGGTGTCTGAGGAGTATGTGTGGAGTGACGTGTATGGATCGAGTGAGAAATGATGAAGTGCGAAGGAGAACTGGAATTGTTCGAGAGATGGCTGATCGAGTTGAACAGAGGGTGTTGCGATGGTTTGGGCATATGGAGAGAATGGATAATGAGCGATTGGTGAAAAAGATAACTAGATCTGATGTGAGAGGTGTAAGGCTGAGAGGAAGACCACAAATAGGATGGATGGACAGTGTGAAGAGAGCGTTGGATGCGAGAGGGTTGTCTGTTGAGCAAGGAAGAGTGGCTGTGCATGATAGAAATGAACGGAGAGAAACTGTGAATGAATAAATGATGATGTAGCCCTGAGGAGATATTCTCCTGCCTTTTGTCCGATCAGCTGATCAGGTCAGTTGCAGGTAAGGGGCTGGATACATTATGATGTGGCAGGGGTAAACCAGCTTTGCTGTCGGGCCCTGCTGCGGATGTCACTGACTGCACTGCGTAGTTGACCCTCGTGCGGTGTGGTGCGGAGAGGATCTATCCCTTCTCCCCTTTAGGGCTAAGATGTGAATGAATGTGTATGAGTGGATGAGTAAATTGGTAGTGTGTTGACCTGTCT
>JAGKTI010013092.1:10829-23591 GCA_018397915.1 Birgus latro
AGACATGATTATTACTGAGAAAATCACCTTTTCACAGCCAGTGCACTCAAATATGGGACACAAAGCATGAAGTAAATAAAATGTAACCAGAAAAATTATGATTTAGAGGTGTGTGGGGCAAAAATGTTCACCAGTTGACTAGATAGTGAACGTATGTAAGAGACATGGTAATCACTTAGAAAATCACCTCTTTCACAGCCTGTGCACTCAAATATGGGACACAAAGCATGAAGTAAGTAAAATGTAACCAGAGAATGAGAATTTAGAAGTGATTATGGAAAATATTTAGCATTTGACAATGTTTACTTACAGTCCATGATTGTTGTTTACTCCCATCTCTATGGTTTTTACAGTGGTCATAATTGCTCTTGAAGCATGTCCAGTAATCCAGTGTTTAACTACACTTAATCCTTAGCACTATGACTTTTGATTATTTAAACAAGAACTAAAATACTGCAAACAATCAGACAGCCATCCACTGTTCACGGGAGTTGAGACAGAACTAGTAGGAGGGAGATTGAGTGGGAAGGGAGCTAGTCGGCGGGGGCGGGAAATTCAAACTGACGCGGTGGGAGGGGATTGGAGTTTTTGGTTTTGGGGGGGGGGGGGGGGGGGTTTGGCCATCAGCCCACGATGTCTGAAAAGTGATGTATCCGGATAGTGGATGTCCGGATAGTAGAGAGATTACTGTATTTAAAAATTTTCTCACCTCACTACATGTCATATTTCAAATATACTGAGCTCTCTCCCATTCACCAGACACACAAAACTGAAAGGGAGCAACTAGGCACCGATCATGACGATTCAGTGACTCACCTTCGCAGTGGTCGATCGTACCAAAAACATTCTTTGTCAACTCAGACAACCCTTACCGCAGAACAGTAGCATACCACTCTCACTTCCACAACCACCACCACTACCATTACTACTACTACTCCTTCTGCTCTAACCAACCCAGATAATTTAAATCCAGATACCGTAAATCCAGATACCTCTTCATCTTTAAATGATTCTTCAGAACTTCCTTCAACCCCTGCTCCTTCAACTTTTCACATTAACTCTCCTGCACCACTTCATCTTCCACCTCAACTACATATAACTACCATTACTTTCCCTCTCACCCAACTACTTCAGTAACTTCCACACTTTCGCAAACTCACACTCTTCCAACCATGGCTACTACACCCCCCCCCCTCCCTCCACGGTCAATACATTTGGATGATGCAAACCGCCCAGAATTTACGGGCGAGGACCATAACTGGTCAATCTACGACTTCCTCAGAGAGGTCAAAACAGACATTCACAATTGGCAAATAACAGATGAACCCCTCAAAGTCTCTTATCTTATGGATCGGTTACACTACGGCAAATCGGAAATAGGAGCCATGATCCGTGCAGGTCATTTTGACGACATTAAAACATTTGATGACTTCCAAAAGGAATTAACACAGCTCTATTGTCAGTATTCAGATGCCGCATCTCTCATTGGTTTAACTAATCTCCTTACACAGATGGAGGAGGACATGAAAGTCGTCTCAGCTCAAAATGCCAAATTATTTGAGGCAGCTGCTGCAATGAAGGCCACTAGTTATGAGATGAGGCAGTTGTTGCAAGGCACCCAATGGGTAGAAGTCATTAATGGAACTCCTATGCTTTCATTAAAAAACTTTGGAGGGTTGCTAGGTTAACTGCGATTTTTAAATTGGCTAGACACCAGACAGAGAGACAGAGCCATACAGATAGGTTTCAATCCAAGAGATAAAATTGTTAAGGTCTCAAAGACCACCCAAGAAAGAACAGGCTCGAACCTCTCTCGTCAGGCCACTAATCACCCCTCAGTCTTGCATGTTTGCCACACCTCCACCACTTCATCAGATTATTCGTGTTCGCATCCCACTACACAGGGAAAACCTAACACTAACCATTTCCTTTCATGGCACCAATCATCAACAGCCAGTCATGATCAGTCTAATCTGCGACGGAGCAAACAATCCTCGGTTGTGTGCTGGCACTGTGGTAACACCGGGCATCGAGAATCCATTTGCGACCATAAACAAAGATGACATCACTCACAAGGCAGACAGCGTATGCCTTTGCGATCGCATCTCCTAAATGCAAGTATCATAAGAACAGTATGACTCACACTACTGAAGAATGTCGTTACCTGAAAAGCCGCCTGTCGGGGGAAGAGGAGCGCCCGTATCGGAACAGTGTAGCGTAACGACAGAAAACCAACTCCCCATTCGCCAAGTAGTTGGGTGAAAGGCTTGGTCATTCCAGGATGGAGTGATGACATACAGACATCGTTTTTCATGGACACAGGATCTATGGTAAATTTGATCTCTGATACCTCATTAGGGGAACAAACAAGAAAGTCGGATTCCTTGAGCCGCCTGACATTCTCCTATGCAGTGTTGATGGCTCAGAGTTTAACTTGCCCAGTCCCCCCGACGTACGATGCATGTCATCCCCTTTTTTCACGCTCAGTCAATTGCAAGGCCCGTCGTTTGCACATTTTTCAAGATTCGCGGGTGATTTTTGGTAGGCATATGTGGGAGACCTTCCTCTACTTGCTGTCAAGTGGGGATACTGCCTGACCCCCCTCCCCCCCACACTCGGCAATTCACCTGTTGCGCCACAGTCTCTCCAATGACGAAATTCATGGAGAAAGTGATTCCTGAGGTGAAGGACAAAGAAATAAAGAAGCTAGAGGAAGAAACAAACAGAAGTGATGAGGTGGTAATGTAAAGGAAGGTGCCATATGTTGGTGTTTTTGGTGAGTGAACAATGCTTATATCGGCTATAATATTGTGTGAAAACCAGTATAGTCTTGCACTACACATAAATTCATACCAAATAAATAAATAAATACATAATTTAAAATGGCTTGAATTAGTTAACCCTCTCATAGTTTGTTTTCTTTGAAGCCAAGTACCCTGAGAGAGAACAAAAAAGTAAGGCTGACTGTCACCTGTAGCAACATTCATAAGCTCAGGAGGGCGATTTCTCTATGAATTTTTGATGTTTCCCACCAAAAGCGGAGGTTTGAGCCAAAAAAAAGACGTTGAAAATCGGTTGGGTTCTGAGGGTGGGTTGGGTAAAAAATGCAGTCGGGACTGGGCAGGTTAAGGTCAAGGGAAGAGTCACTTTAAAGGTACAACTAGATAGAGCCTTGACCCCTTTCACAGTAGAATTTCATGTTACAAATGACCTCAGATATCCAGCAGTTGCTCTTATTGGTTTACCCACCATGGCACAATACTCCATCGCACTATTGCCTGCTTGTGGTATTATAGACATTTATGGGTTCCCAGTATATATCATGGAATATCCACGTCCTGTACTTTCTCATATAAGCTTAGTCATTCAGTCCCCCTTGAACCCACCACTACCCGAGAGTACAGATAAATACTCCCCACCATCATCTGAGAGTAAATGATCTTCTTGAACACGCGGTGACAAAGCGTGCAGTAACAAATAAGTGCACAATTTTTTTACCGCATGAGTTTACCAAGGTCTCTGTTCGTATTGTAGGTGCGAAAGAAGGAGTGGATGTACTAACATTACCTGAGTTGTGTTGCGTAAACGGCTTAACTTATGAGTCGGCATTGTGTACTGTGTTGGAGGACAACTTGTGTTATCTGTACTTGCTAAATGTCACTAATGTGCCACTGAAGCTTAAAAGTGGTGTAAAGATTTCCTGGTTTACCCAGTGGCTGTAAAGGTGTGCCAGGATGTATTCTCCATACCTGCTACAAATGATGATGATACTGATCCAACAGGTGTGTATGCCATCATCTCTAAGGGATCTGCTCCGACTCTTTCACCTGACCCACTCTCAAGTCTGACTTGTGCAGATGTTCCACAACATAAAGATCAATTAATCAGTCTGTTGCAGTCTTATCGAGATGTTGTAGCCTTACCTGGAGAGCCTATGGGTAGGACAGACTTAGTCAAACATTACATAGAACTAGTACCGGGTACTCAGCCGATCTAGATACCAGCATATCGATTGCCTCACAGCTTGAGAAAAGAGACAGATCAAATAGTACAAAAAATGTTGGATCGGGACATTATTGAACCCTCTGTCAATCCATGGAATAGCCCACTTTTCTTAGTCCCAAAGAAAGGCGGCCACTTGAGACCATTAGTGCACTATCATAGAGTAAATTCTATAACCGTACCTGATCGTTTTCCATTGCCAGTTCTCACAGATATGCTAGAGTCACTAGGTGAGAACAACGTAGTCTTTACATCCCTAGACCTACTCAGTGGCTACTGGCAAGTAGAAATGGAAGAATCATCTCACCCTATAACAGCCTTCAGCACCCCTTCTGGACATATTCATTTTAAGAGACTTCCTTTCAGTTTAAAGAATACCCCTTCAGTATTCATGAGACTTATCTATTCAGTCTTCAGTGGAAAGATGGGCCACTCCCTTTTTGCCTATCAGTTTTTGTGAGTAAATGAATCCCTGAACATTTTGCTAAGCTTATTTGAGCACCTTCAGCTAGCTAGCTTGAAAATAGTCTCAGTAAATGTGACTTCCTAAGGAAGAAAATCAACTTCCTAGGCCATGTAGTAGATGCAGAAGGTATTCATACCAATGAGGACAAAACTAAGGTGGTCATCAATTTCCCAGAACTTACCAGTACAGATGCTGTAAAGAGTTTTCTAGGACTGAGTGGTTACTATCGTAGATTCATCAAGGGATATGCAAAGATCACCGCTCCTCTGACTCGCTTACTCAAGAAAAATGTACCTTTCGTTTGGACTAAAGATCAGTCACAAAAAACAGCCCTTATAAATACCCCAGTTTTAGAATTTCCTGATTATACAAAACCCTTTCTTCTATGGACAGATGCCTCAGGCGCAGGACTTGGTGCAGTTTTGATGCAACTAGATCAAGCATCAAGGAATCATGTAATAGCATTTGCTAGATCTGGATGCTTTAGCAGTGGGCTGGTCCATGAAACATTTCAGAGATATAGTATATGGTTACCCAGTGCATATCCAGACAGACCACCTCCCTCTATGTGCTTTGTTTGAGGGACGAAACCTCTCAGGTAAGCTAGCTAGATGGTCGGTCACCATCCAGGACTTCAGTCCAACTTTTCAGTATCATTTTGTTTAGTTTTTGAAGGCTCCAACATGCTTGCATGCATCAGCCTTGGTCACCTAATGGCAGCTCTCCACACTGCTCAATCCCTGGCAGCCTCCCTGTTCAGTCCCTTAACCCTTAAGTCACATTTAATGACCTCGTCCCTTGTCTTTCTCGGTCTACCCCTCCCAACCCCTCCCCCAGTATTAACACCTCTCACTCTCTGTACCCAATTATCATCCCCTATCCTCTCCACATGTCCAGACCACCTCAGCCTACCTCTCCTCATCACAACACCAATACACTCCAGTCCCATCCTACCTCTCAACTCTTCCATCATAAACCCAGCCCCCTCAGGCCTTGCACGCAGGGACGCACTGCACATCCACCTAATCATTGTCATTTCTGTACGTTTAAACCTGCGAACATCCTCTTCCTTTACTGCCCAGGTCTTACTACCAAACAGCATCACACTCCTAACACATGCTGCATACAAAGACCCCTTAGCACGTAAGGAGAGTCCTCTCAGTGTCAGGAGAGGCAACAGCTCCCTGAACTTCTTCCAACCACTTCTCACTCTAGCAACCGAGCTAACTCCAGCCCCACCTCCGGCACATAACATGTCTCCCAGATAACAAAACTCCTCCACACACTCAAGAGACTCACCTGCAAGTTCAACCCTCTCACGCCTAACAATCTCCACCTGCTCTCCCCGACACGCCACACACATGAAATCAGCATCATCTCGCAGTCTACCTCTAATACCACTACATCTCTTGTGCATCCACTTATCACAAACACTACACAAGATGGAATTACTTCCCACACCCTTGTGGCAAAATGCACATGGCCACTCTCCTTCTCCTCTGATTGTACTGCCACCAACTCTAGATATCATCACTTTTGTTTTATCTGCATTTACCCTTAAGCCCTTGTACCCCATACCATCTCTCCACTTCTTAAATCTTTCCTCCGCCTCCTTTTCATTCTCTGCAATCAACACCAAATCATCAGCATACAACATCTCCCATGGGAGTCCATCTCTGAAGTCACGTGAGAGGGCTTCAAGCACCATGATAAACAACAAGGGACTCAAAACTGACCCCTGATGCACACCAACATTCACGGAAAACTCATCACTCAAAGCTCCATTCACTCTTACCTGGGTGCGAGCACCCATGTACATGGCCATAACCACCCTAACCAGCCATTCTTCCAACCCTAGCTTTCTCATTGCCCACTTCACCACCTCTCTAGGGACTCTGTCAAAGGCCTTTTCCAAATCAACAAAAACAAAATACAATTCCCTTTTCTTTCCAATATATTTTTCCTGAAGCTGTCGAACAATGAATATGGCATCAGTGGTCCCCCTGCCTGGCATAAACGCAAACTGCATCTCGTCGGTATTCACTTTCTCTAATCATGTACGAGGAAAATCGAATGTAGTCGCAGACACACTTCCACGCAATGTAACAGCAGCTGTCACATCATTGCAGCCAAACGAAACTGAGAACACCACACTAACACCCGAGATTGTTCATAATTCTCAGCGCAAGGACCCTGTATGGTCCAAATTAATTTCTTTCCTGGAATCAGGAGATAACTCGACCTTACCTACTCTGCCAGTGCCAATAGATGAGTTCATGCTAAAAGATGATATCTTATACAGGAAAACATTACTTACAGGGAAAGAATTGCCCAATAGGGAAGTACACCAATTAGTTGTCCCTAATGATCTAATATCTGCAGTACTTCAAACAGTTCATGATACACCTCACACATCCCATCCTAGTAAAGATCGATGCTCGAGGCAAGCACATCTCGGATACTATTGGCCAACTATGCATTGAGATATTAACCCATTGAGCAATAGGCTTCATTTGGGACTTATCAGAGTCGAAAGCAGTAGGCCTCAAATGAGCGCGATTTTCAAAGGCGTACCAAAACCATGTGACAAGGAGTAGGTGGCTGAAATTTGTATGGAAAATAGGGGTAGATGGCAACTCTCGATACCACCCACGCAATGCCCCAAATACGCTCATAACACACGCACGTGTGTGGACACCATGGAGCATGCGTGAAAGTAAATTCTCCCGTGATGTCATCAACCCCGCACCAGGCGCTAGGGGATCTGCACACACACACACACACACACACACACACACACACACACACACATATGATTGCAGTGTTCAGGACCATGTTGGGAGTAGATAAAATTGATAGAGAAGATCTGTTTTTATGGGATAAGAGAGCAACAAGAGGACATGGACTGAAACTGAAGAAGCCACGCTGCTTGAGGGACATCAAGAAATATAGTTTTCCGTATAGAGGTATAGACCTGTGGAATAGACTGGACAAAGAGATCGTCCAGTCTAAAAACTTAAATGAGTTTAAAGCAAAATTTGACTTATAGAGAAACAGAGACGGGACCCCACGAGCATAGCTCATTTCCTGTATATCACAATTAGGTATATACAATTAGGTAAATACACATGAGAGAGAGAGAGAGAGAGAGAGAGAGAGACAGTGACAAAGAGAAAGAGCATTTTTCTGAGAGAGAGAGAGAGAGAGAGAGAGTTACAAGTAAATTGTATAATAAATGTATGCTTTTTCAGCAGTGCATAAGGTAATTTATCGTAGTTTGATAAAGAGAGAGAGAGAATAAATGCATGAGTGACAAACAGCGTCCCTTCCCTTTGAATGACGAGATAAAGGATAACATCGGTCCCTCTTCTCTCTCTAGTTCTCCATTCTCCAATCCCTCCCTCCTCTCTCGGAAAGAGAGAGAGAGTTACGGGTAAATTATATAATAAATGTATGCTTTTTCGGCAGTGCGTAAGGTAATTTATTGTAGTTTGATAGAAAGAGAGAGAGAGAATAAATAGAGGAGTGACAAACAGTGTCCTTTCCCTTCAAATGATGAGAGAAAGGATAACATCAGTCCCTCTTCTTTCTCTAGTTCTCCAATCTCTCGCTCCTCTCTCAGACAAAGAGAGACAGACAGACAGAGAGTTACGAGTAGATTGTATAATAAATGTATGCTTTTTCGGCAGTGCATAAGGCAATTTATAGCACAGTAAAACCTCGATATAACGGACTTCAATAGACCGGAATTGGCTTTTATCGGACTCGAGGAGCTACCGGACTAAACTCCTATATATCGGAAAAAGTCCGATAAAGCCAGAAAGCAGTCCGGACTGCCTGACCACTTCAGCTATGTTCACCACAATAAGACAAGTAAAAGATATGTTTTTCAGTGCACAGTACAGTATTATTATACCATTTGATTAATGTAGTGAAGGTATAACACAGTACAATACTGCAATGGTGGTGAAAACCACTGATGCAATCCGGACTAATGTCTGATATATCGGAAAAAGTCCAGATTAGCAGGGGTAAGTCCGGATGTCGCTTTTATCGGAATTTCGCATTTTTCGGACTGGCTTAGGCCCCAATCAGTCCGTTATAGTGAGGTCTTACTGTAGTTTGATAGAGAGAGAGAGAGAGAGAGAGAGAGAGAGAGAGAGAGAGAGAGAGAGTTACGAGTAAACTGTGTAATAAATGTATGCTTTTTCGGCGTAAGGTAATTTATCGTAGTTAGAGAGAGAGAGTGTCGATGATACAGTACTCATGTGCCGGACAATGTTCATTACCTCGCCGCGGGTGGTGGGTTGCTCGCGCCACCAGCTGTTCATCTTCTAGCCATTGATATCAGCACCACGTGACTTTATGTGGTCATATATATATATTGCCGGATGCGCGCGAACATTTCCAAGACGATGATAAGTGTTTCATTCATTTCTGTAAGACTCGAAATTTCAGCCAAGTCGTCGCTTGGCAGCACATAACTACAGAAGCATTGTTGCTTTCCACGAGTTAATGTACACTGTGACTTGTATTTCACGCCACCACCACAAAGGAGCAACCGGGTTGTCTGCACTGCTCTTACAATACCCAATCCCGTCACACCCGTGGGAAACAGTCTCCATTGACCTTTTAAAATTCCCTCTTACAGAATCAGGCACTGAGTATTTATTTGTAGCAGTCGACCACTTCTCGTGTTCTGTGTACTGGTGCCACTCTCAGATAAGACCGCGACGAGTGTCGCATGTGCCTTCGTTGACCAGGTAATTTGCCCGTTTACTACACCAAGTACTATTATCACAGATAATGGCACTGAGTTTAACAATAGTCTCCTGGAATAAATCTGTAAACAGTACAAAATCAACAAATGCAGTGTAGTTCCTAACCATCCAGCTTCAAATGGCCTTGTAGAGTGCCATAACTGAAAAGTTTTGGAGTATCTCAGATATCTAGGCTCCCATAATGCATCCTGGGATGAATGGATACCCCAGGTAGCATCCTCCATCAATAGTTCCATCAGTGCATCCATTGGTGAGTCTCCCTTCTTTGTCTTATTTAGATTCAATAAAGACCTTCCCTATTCCCTCTTATCCTCAAAGCCAGACCCCCATCTACAACATGGATGACTATGTGAAGGTGAAAATGGCAAACTTCCAGACAATCCATCAATATGTAAAAGCAAATCTGGCTTCATCTCAGGAGGACATGTTGCAATACCAGCATAAGTCTGCCTCATCTATCAGTATCAGTGTTTGTGAGCTAGTATTTGCTCGTTCCTTTATGCGCACCTCTAAATTGGATGACAAATTTACAGGCCCCCACAACGTGATCACTCAACAGGGTAACAAGTTTTAAATACAGGAATTGTCAACTAAAGATACAAAATGGGTACATGCAGATGATCTAAAGCATGCACCACGAGGCCTGGTGTTGGAAGAGTCACTTGCACAACCTACTGCTACTCCTCCTCTTTCACCTATTCCTCAGTCTGAGCCTTCTCCAGCCACTTCTCATTCATCAACCAATCAATATCGATCCAAGTTGTGTTCTGCACATCAACATCTCCATGACCACTACCATTAACCCTTAGCCAGCGGTGGAACTATATATAGACTGTGTAAAATAGACTGGAAAATTGCGGGGAGACTATACTGTATATAGATGCTCCCAAAAAAACTGTCCCCTGTAAATCCCAGCAGAGACTATACATAGATAGTAACGTGTAAGTGCTCTAGAGCCTCAGATATCCCTATCTGGCAACCCACGGGTAGCGGGTGGCCTATATAAGGGTGCGCACCTAGTGGCTCAGTCAGTCTGTTCCCAGCTCTTAGAGGGGGTGTAGCACTCTTTAGTTTCTCCTGTAAAACTCAATTTATGCTTTTCTTTTGATATTTGGACGTACTCAGATTCATGTACCACAGTAATAGATGAAAAGAAAAATGCCATAAGATGCAACAATTAAAGGTTAGGTAAGGTTAGCAACAATTTAGTGAGGTAGGGTGGAGGGAAACCACATCCAGGTCACAAGTCCTGGACACAGCTTTGCCTATGAGTGACTCCATTTACCTTACATTTACAAATATGAACAATAGCTGCTAACAAAATAAAGGTCTTAGTATTATAAGCATCTTTGCTATGCTAATGAAATGTAACAACTGTTCTGAATTGCAGTAGAGTCTATATATAGAGTATGTTAAAGCCTTAAATTGCGGTTGAGTCTATACATAGATTATGTTAAAGCCGTACATGCGGTAGAGTCTATATATTGATTATGTTAAAACCTTACATAATGTGGTGTAACTATATTTATGTTCCAGTCTTGTGGTCAGGGGCATCTATATAAAGACAATTTTTTTTTTTAGGTGCTTCTCACCAACTGCTGCCGCCGGCGAAGGGTTAATTCAACCTTATTTTCTAGGTAAGATGGTAGCGATCTACCTGCTAGCAGTGCTGACCCTCATAGGGTCTGGGTTGGGTGAGGATAATGGTGGAGTACGTCCTGGGGTCTTGGTTGGCTTGGGAGGCAAGGTAATGGTGGTAGAGGATGTAGTCTCCCTGCACTACGATCTTGCGCCCCTGGCCAACGTAGCCATCGCCTTACCTCACTTCGCCTGCCAATTGGATGAAATCGAGACCCAGCTGTCAGCCATCATTGGGAAACACAATCCGGATCAGTTTTGGTACCCTGTTTAACTCCCAATTTCTTGGCAATTGCAATACATCAAAGGCAGATTCTCTCAGCTCAATGACACATTTTTCCATCAGTCTCTCAGCTCAATGACACATTTTCCAGTCAGACACCCGTAGGTTGTTCTCGTGTGAAATGAAGTCTCTTTCACTTTGGAGGTGAAATTCTTAGTGGCTTATTTGGTGTGGCTACAGTTCATGACCTCTCTAGCTTCAAATCTGACCTAGCTCACTTAGCCACGGCCCAAGAATCTCAAAGGCGAGTCATACAGGTACAACACACTATGTTGCAGAGGATTGCAGCCCACCTAAATGAAGTAACATACACTCTGAATAACTTCACCAAAATCCTGATGCAGCAACTTTCTAATATTAACGTTGTATCTCAGTTCGTCTGTCAAAAACTCAACATGGATAATCTCCAACTAGCCATCGACTCTCTTCCCTCTCAAGTCTCTACCTTGGTTTGTATCCTAGCCGATGCTGTTGATAGACGTGTCACTGCGGACTTACTACCTATCTCTGCTCTTCTGTATTGAAATGGGCTTGCACTACGTTTGATTTGTCCCAGTGCTTTCTTTCTGTTCTCTAGAATTCTGCTATCCAGTTCTTGAGGCCACCCTCCTCACCAAGGACATCGTCGTTCACATTCCTCTACGTTCTGCCATAGCCTTTAACCTCTCCCAGATTATTCTCTTTCCTTTCTGGTTCAACAGCTCATTATTGCAAGCCTCTGTTCTCTCAGAACATTTCCTCCTATCCCATGATCATCTTTCCATTGCTTTCCTTTCTTCCACAGACCTCGAGAAATGTTCCTCCCATACCCCTACATCTTGTCTTTGTGCTGCTCACCTTCTGGCTATTTTCCCTAGTAGCGCTGCACTCTGCGAGTCTGCCTTAGTTTGCAGTCATTCCATACACTCTGCCTGTTCCTTTTTCCTAGCTCCAGAACTTTCAGTGCATCTAAACCATGTCCAATACTTCTTCACTGTCCCCATCTCTGTCACCTTTTTTTTTTTTTTTTTTTTTTCCCCCTCAAGGAAGAAGGAACCAAAGGCCATGGGCCCGCAAACTGTTCCTTCCATGAAAAAAAACAAAAACAATACAGAAGAGAGCCAGATTCAAGATCCATTCATTTTGAGATGCCTGGACACACTGTGTTTGAAAGACTGGAGTTCGCAGGAAGCAGGAAATCTCCAGAGCTGACCACTTGCATAAATGAAGGGCTAGGAGTAATGATTTACTCTTGCACTAGAGAGTTGGACAGAAAAGGGATGAGAGGTTGTTGCTAGATAGTTGCCACATGCCCGTCGTAGAGGTGGAGGGATGCAAGCAGATAGTTCAGAGGAACAGTGGCCACTAAAGTAGCGATAGAAAAGAGATGAAGATGCAACAGTGCGGCGAAGAGACAGAGGTTGAAGGGAGCCAGTAAGAGGAGGAGAGTTAATGAGACAAAAAGCCTTTGATTCCACCCTACTGAGAAGCTCTGTATGTGGGAGGCCTACCCCCACATGAGAGTTGTACTCTAAACAGGGGTGAATAAAACTTGTGTATAAAGTCAACAACTGTGCAGGGGTAAAGAAGGTTCAGAGTCGGCTTAGCACACC
>JAGKTI010013094.1:0-23586 GCA_018397915.1 Birgus latro
CCCGTCCTCTCTTCTCACCACTCGCCATGTATACCTATGGATCATTTGTGTCTTTATCATACTAGGCTAAATGACCAAGAATACGCAGTTTCAGATAGGCGGCACAAAAGGTTAACACTCTTGTCACATATCTCATGGGATGATTGTGTGTTGTTTTCAAGGCAATATGTTAGTCATACCACTGCCTTAGCTGTCTCTGCCATGGTGCCCAAACCTTCAACATTGGTGACCACACCAAACACATGTGGCACTGAGAGACATTGAAGTTACCTTCAAATGGATGTTAGAAATGCAATTAATCTAATACACTTGCAGTTCTATTTCTGATGATATGATGACAATCTCCCTCTTACTGTACACATTTTACAAATCCATAACCATATTCTATTTTCTCTGCTTTATCCTTTTACCTCCAAGCCTCTCACTTCCTCTAACGTGTTTTCACTTCTACAATAGCTTCCTCACAAGTTCATCATCTATCCTACCACTACTCTCTTACTGCATGCTTAACATATTCTCATCTTGGCCAAATGAATTAAACTCTTTTTTCTTTAACATCTGATCATCCTTTACAAACTTTTTCCGTCTTTATGTGCTCAGTCTTTGCTTTCAGCACTTACTTTTTTGCATTCCATCATGCAATAGCTTTCATTCCCTTCTTTTTTTTTTCCTTCACTTATTTTTTCACCTTCAACCAATCCCTTACCATAATTATCCTAATAACCCCACTTTCTATGAACTATTCTATCTCTCTGCTCTCACACTTAAAAAAAAAAAAAACTACCAGGTGCTACAGCACCCTTACATTCATTGTTTTAACTTGGTTTCTGCAGCTAGTAGATTATGAACTTTTTATACTTGCAATAAATACAAAACAATTTAGTGTTTATTTTCCTTACTGCTCTGTGTAAAGAAATCTCACACCAATAATTTACAGCTGGATATCATAAATACTGCCACTACCAATCTACAAACCACTGCTGGACTGTTTTCTCAACCCATCAATCTAATGACTCACTGTACCTTTATAGTTTTCCTTGCTTGCCTTCAGAAGAGTTTATTAAGATTGCAGCAACTGTTTACAGTGACAGGTTTTGAAACTGTCTTCCTTAATCCATTCACAACCTGATTTCTCCCCACCAGACAAATAAAATTATCTGACGGCAGAGGAATACAACATTAAACATCACTAGCTTGCAGGGGTTAAATGCCCTGACTGCATATACAGTTATCTGTGCATCTACTGACCCTTGGCATGATGGCTTCCACGTGGACGTCCAAGTACGGAGGAGTGGGCTGTGGGGCAGAGGGAGGGGGAGCCAGTGCACGTTGTAAACTACGGGAGAAGGCATTAACCCAGAGCAGGGAAAGCGGATCCAGTGTCACTTGCATTGGGTTTACTTGCATGTACAGTTTTGGAGGTGGCACTGAAGGACACAGAAATGTTAATATATGAGACTACAACCTGATAATGAACTCAGTGTATCAAATTAATGATTGAGGTATTGTACTGAAGTACAGCATTTTCAGCTATCAGTATAATATCTTCATTTATGATCTGAAATTCTGTTTTTCTATAGATCTATCTATCTATCTATCTATTGCCAGACGCCTCAATCCCGAACGGGGTGGCCACAAACAAATCGCCTCCATGTCACTCTGTCCCCTGCCATTTCACTACCACGCTCCCAACTCACTCCCCCCTCTCTCATATACCTCTCCACTCCATCCCTCCATCTCATCCTCGGCCTCCCCCTCCCTCTCGCCCCTCCACCTCACTCACATACACTCTCCTCGTCAATCTTTCACTCTCCATCCTCTCCACATGACCAAACCACCTTAACATGTTTCTCCTAACGCTTCCCATCACGTCCTCAGCCACACCACAACGCTCCTTCACTTCCTCATTTGTTAGTCTGTCTCTCCATGTGACTCCACATGCTCCTCTCAAATAACTCATTTCCACTGCTCTCACTCTTGACTTCTGTCCTTCCAACAGGGTCCAAGCTTCACTTCCATATGTCAGAGTTGGTATCACAATACTGTCATGTAACAACTTTTTCATTTCCATGCTCACCTCCCTGTTTCTTATCACTGCTTTCAACGAACCAGCAACCTTCCTTCCCTGCTGTACCCTTTCGAGCACTTCACCCTCCAGACTACCATCCTTACTCATCACACTGCCCAAGTACTTAAATTCACTCACATTCTCCATTTCCTTCCCATCCAATCTCACTGTACACTCACTGGCTTCACTTCTCTCGAAGACCATCACTTTACTCTTCCCCACATTCGCCTTTAGATTCCGTTTCTTACACACTCTCCCAAACTCATCTACCAAGCCTTGCAGCTCCCCCTCGTCTTCACTCAACAACACAGTATCATCTGCAAACAACAGTACAGGGAGTTTCCACACACTGCCCTCTCTCACTAGGGCCACTCCAACATCCACTGCCCGACCTTGTATCTCTTTTATAACCCCATCCATATACAGATTGAACAACCATGGAGACATGACACATCCTTGTTTCAATCCAACCTTCAAATGGAAAGATTCACTCAGTTTGCCATCCACACGCACTGCAGCCTTAGCACCCTCATACATACTCTTCACTGCCTTCAACAACTTCCCATCCACTCCATATATTCTTAATACCTTCCACAAACCTTGTCTATCCACCCTGTCATATGCTTTCTCCAGATCCATAAAGGCTGCATACAACTTCTTGCCCTTCTCTAGAAACTTTTCCACTAAGGATCTAAGAATGAATATCTGGTCTACACAACCTCTTCCCTTCCTAAAACCTCCTTGTTCTTCTCCAACTAATTCCTCAGAAATTTCCCTAACTCTGTCAATAAGTATCCTACCATATATTTTTCCTATTACACTGAGAAGGCAAATGCCCCTATGATTACCACACACTGCTTTTTCCCCTTTTCCTTTGTACAGAGGAATAATTATACCTGACTTCCAATCCTCTGGGACTCTACCCTCCTCCCAAGCCAATCTGCACACCTTCCACATCCATTCTATTACTATCTCTCCCCCATGCTTCAGCATTTCACCACACACTCCATCAATTCCTGGGGCTTTCCCCATTTTAACTTTCTTCATTGCTTCCACCACTTCCATCCTGGTGATTTCTTCCTCTCTTCTCACAACCCTCCTTCTCCCTGCCATTCCCCAGCCACTTATACTTGCATTACTTTCATTCTCTATGAAACAGTTCAACAGTTTCTATAGATCACTGCATCTAAATGAAGTGCATTCCCTATGAGAGAGCAAGGTGTCTGAAATAATGATGATACATAACTGTCTTGATGATTACTGAAAATAATCTTACCAATGAATATAAAATATTCAGCAGTTTCGAATTACTAAAAATCAAGTCTAGCACACATTAGTAATTCTGTACTCTTGTTCCTCCTCACCCAACAAGTAACCTTCATGCTAAGATTCTTTCTGCTGCTTTTCTTGGAAACCCTTCCTGTACTCCACCTCACTAGAGTCATTCCTAGCTACTGGTTTTGCTGGCACTCTTACTCACCTGGGAACTCTGATTCTGCTGGGTAGTAGTATGATGTAAACTCCAGATGGAGGCTGGCCATCTGTGTAGGAAGCTTCAATCTATCCTTGTCCCCTGCATGTACAAAGGAGCTACTTTAATCTCAACAATAATGTTAAAGTGCTCAGTGAATCTGCTATAACAAAAAATGGAATATCCTTTGAGTGCTTTCTTTCTCAGTTATGCACAGTGTGTGTGGAGCTTCAGCACTAAGAAATAAGCAACTGTTAACTACTTCAGCATGATGATATCTTTTATTCTATTCCTGATACCATCCGATGATTTCATTCATCTTAGGATGGACTTCTCCTACTGCAGGAGTTATTTTCTCCAGCAAGGAGAGTATTTTTTCACCCCCATTTCTTTGTTTGTCTGTTGGCAGGATTACTCAAAAAGAGATATTTTGACCAAATTTGGCAGGTAGACAGCCCATGTCCCTGGGAACAACCATTTAACTTTTGGGACTGATCCCGACTGTATTACAGATTTTGGGTCTGGAAAACAGTTATTGCACAACCCAAATTAATGATAAGAAAACTTAACTCTTTATGAAGAGTGGTTTAAAAATTACGTTGTCCTTGTTGGAGAGATGTACTCCACTGAATGCCCCTCTAGCTGGAGTTTGGCTCTAACTTCTTCATTAAGGGCAGTCTCTTCTTAGATGAAAGAAATTATCTGATAGCAGCAAGAATACAAAAGAGAAGTGATCACATTCTCTTCTTAGATGAAAGAAATTATCTGATAGCAGCAAGAATACAAAAGAGAAGTGATCACATTCTATCTATCTATCTATTGACAGGCACCTTAATCCCATAAAGGATGGCCACACACAAATTCCCTCCATGTTGCCCTGTCCTCCGCCATTTCACTGCCCTCCCATCAGCCCACACCCACTTCTCTCATATACCTCTCCACTCCATCTCTCCATCTCGTCCTCAGCCACCCCCTCCCTCTCCCCCCCTCTACCTCTCTCACATACACTCTTCTCATTAGTCTCTCTCACTCTCCATCCTCACCAAATAGCCAAACCACCTTAATGTATTTCTCCTAATGCTTTCTACCACATCCACATCCACACCACAATGATTCTTCACTTCTCATTTGTCAGTCTGTCTTTCCATTAACTCCACATGCTCCTCTCAATTAATTCATTTCCACTGCTCTCACTCTTGACTTGTGTCCTTCGAACATGGTCCAAGCATCACTTCCACATGTTAAAGTTGGTGTCACAATGCAGTAATCACATTATTATATGGATGCTCTGTATCCAGACATGCTTCGTATTTGAACGTTTGGCATGACTCCATCATTTCCATATCCGGATTTCTTTGTCTGTATCCGAACATAAAATTTCCAAGAACGGCAGTCGGGTGGTCTACAAATTTAAAAAATTGGTTGGGCAGCTGGCCGGCCTCTCTGACCATGCACAGGTAATAGACCGCAACCCACCACCTGAGCAAAAATGGCCGTCCGCCTCCTGACCAAGCAATCAAAGTCCCTTGGCCGACCGGATCACTTGGAAGCTCTTGGCCGTGTGTGAGTATTACAGACCCTAACCCACCAGAAGAACAAAAATGGCCATCCACCTCCTCACCAAATGGTCAAAGTCCCCCAGCCGCCCAGATTGTTCGGATGCTCCTGGGCACACGCGAGTAATACAGACCCTAACCCACAGGCTGAGCCTCCTCACCAAACGGTCAAAGTCCCCCGGCCGCCCAGATCACTTGGATGCTACTGGCTGTGCATGAGTAATACAGACTCTAGCCCACAGGCTGAGAAAAAATGGCCATCCGTCTCCTCACCGAATGGTCGAAGTCCCTTGGCCGCCCAGATCACTCGGACGCTCCTGGGTACACGCGGCCATCCGCCTCCCTACTGAATGGTCAAAGTTGCCTGGCCAGCTGGATTATTCAAAGGTTCCCTGAAACCATGATGTACAGGGCTCCAGTGTTGCTGCCACATGGCAACATTTGCCTGGCCGAGCAAAAATGACCCTTGCGCTCAATACATCAGTTTGGCGTGTTTTACTTGTGTGTTCTCTTAATATTTTCCACATTCCTTGTCTATGCACTCTGCCACTGTTCTCTCCAAATCCAAAAAGGCCACATACAACTTCATTCCCTTTTCTAAAAACTTTTCCACTAAAAATCTTAGGATCAATATATGATCTACACAACCTCTTCCTGTTGTAAAACCTCCCTGTTCTTCAATTAATCCTTTTGTTATTTCCTTAACTCTGTCAATAAGTATCCTACCATATAATTTTCCTATTACATTAAGAAGACAAATGCCCCTATCATTACCACACACTTTTTTTCCCCCTTTTCCTTTGTACAGGGGAATAATTATACCTGACTTCCAACCCTCCGAGACACTACCTTCCTCCCCAGCCAACCTTGCACATCAAGAGTGAGAGCAGTGGAAATGGGTTATTTGAGAGGAGCATGTGGAGTCACATGGAGAGACAGACTGACAAATGAGGAAGTGAAGGAACATTGTGGTGTGGATGTGGATGTGATAGGAAGCATTAGGAGAAACACATTAAGGTGGTTTGGCCCTGTGGAGAGGATGGATGGAGAGTGAGAGACTGATGAGGAGAGTGTATGTGAGTGAGGTGGAGGGGGGGAGGGGGAGACGAAGGATGAGATGGAGGGATGGAGTGGAGAGGTATATGAGAGAGGGGGGAGTGAGCTGGGAGCAGGGCAGTGAAATGGCGGGGGACAGAGCAACATGGAGGTGATTTGTTTGTGGCCACCCCTTACAGGATTAAGGCATCTGGCAACAGATAGATAGAAGGCTGGGAGAAACGGTCACTGCTGATAAATCTTGTTCAATAATCATAACAAATGAAGAACTGCACATCGTGGGCAACTCAAGAGACCCTTGAGCTACATGGTAATGCTGTTAAAAACAGAGTTACACAAGTGCCATAATTCATCAGCAAATGAGGGGTGTGTTGGTGATGCTGGCACGCATATCTAGTTGCACTGTTAGGGACTACTGGGACACTGGGTTTCATGTGGTCCTGTGTAAGTTGAAGAAGCCCGTCCAGATTAAGAAGGCTAAATAATCTGGCATGGAGATATATGCAAAAGGAAGTGGATCCTTCAGAGTTCTATCTATCTATTGCCAGACGCCTCAATCCCGAACGGGGTTACAAAGTGTTAAAAAATGGTGTCAGGTTGAGACTTCTGTCAAAAACACGTGTCCTTGATAATCTAGAAAAGGACAAGTCGTCATTAATAAAAATTATTAGAAGCAAGAAATCTATATAAAAAGTTTTCTAGCAGGAAGCCATGGAAGATGGACAAAGACTTTGCAAAAGTACCTGAGCTATTTTAGCCAAGTTAGTGCTTTCACAGAGTTTACATGGAAATAAATCACTTAATAATGCATGATTCACAGATACGCTGACATCCACAAGGAAAAGGAAAAAGGAAACATGAAAAATTCTAAGCACTTTCATGTATTAAAGATGTGAATACATGAAAGAGCTAGGAATATTATGTGTTTCCTTTTTCCTTGTGGATATCAGCATAAAGAGTTCACATAAAATGACACAACATGACACTTCAAGAGAGATGCTAGGGGACTCATAGGCAGGGTGTCCTGGTGGTGAGGAAAGATGGCAATTGGTATGGGATACCATGTCTGAAGTGTACTGCCCAAGGCTGCATTGACCACATGGGTGCAAATAGTAGCATATGATCCAGGAAACTGGAGCAGGTAGTGAAATACATAACCCTCTCAGGAACTGTAAGTTTTAGAGTCTTGGGACATGAACAGAGTGGAGAACTCAGCAATAGCTGCTTCTGTGCATGAACAAAAAAATTCTCACAGCCAAATTTGCCCCTGGAAATTGGATACATTGGTAAAAATTGTATACCATCATCTTTGCTGGTGTTTATAAGAAAAGCTAATAAAAACACACAAAACTGATGAGTAAAAGTAGAGAAATGCAGTGAGAATAAACTTGTTCAAGAGTAAAAATAGCTTCAAATAACTTCTCAACATCCTAGTGCAAAATTCTGCCCACCCCATGCAAAAGCAAAGCATATGTCTAGATGCAGAATTTAACAAGCTTTCTCATGGTGTTTTTAGAATTTTCATATGACCAATCCATATCGAGTAAATCGCCAAAAACTTTTTTAAAAATCACCTAAAAAGTATGATTTGCTTATCTTTTCTAGTGTTATTGAACCCATAACTAACATACAGTACATGTAAATTATGTACATGCATGTAAATTATGTACACCCTTCCCTGTAACCCACCCAAGTTTGATGCTCTTATTGCTAAAACTTAATTTTTGAGTGAATATTTTTGTCCAAAATGATGCAATCTGCATCATCGGTTTCTTTTCAGCCCAACACCAATATGATTCAATTTGCATCATCGTTCCCAAGAGGGTTAAAGTAACATTCGGCTGAGAGGTGGAGGGAATAGATACATCAAAGTAGACTGATTCCAATTTACAGTGAAGGCATCTGGTCCACCTACTGAAGTCATGTGTGTTCTGTACAGGAAAATTAGCATTTTGGCATTCCTTGTTGATGCAAAAATGTTTACTTGCAGATGAAGTTTGTTCTGACAAAAGTTGTGGAATGTGGTTTGTGAGAGGGACTATTCCACTGATGAGGACAGAGCATATGCTCAGATGCTTGCCTCCCAAGGCAATTGGCCCTCTTTTATATGGATATTCAATGAGAAAGGTAAGAAGAGTACACACTGAATATATAGGACTGTCTTTCAAGGTGAGGACCACGATTTTGTTGAAAGTATTCTCCTACCACCAGTTCCTTGATGCTGATGTGGAGTAATCTGTGAACTGGAGACTAAATCCCTTTGCCTTTGTGATCCTCAAGGGACTGGTAACCCCAACCTGGGTTAAAGGCGTCTGTTAAGATTCCTAGGTCAGGGGGAGAGGGAACTACCTACAGTACTGATGTCCTCCAGAGACCGGTATCAAGTCACTAGTCTAGAATAAATCTCCAGAGATTAGAGGATTAAGTTATCCTTTAGGTGATTTCGCCAGAGTTGGTTCTCTTCTAGAGTGAGTCTGCAGTGTTGACGGCAATCATGGCAGAGACCAGGTGTCACAGAGCGAGGGAACCTCAAGTTGTTCCCAGTAATGTCTGGAAATGAGCTGGAATTGCTTGATTCTGGTGACATGTAATTGAAACTTTGAAATGTTATCTGGAGACGAGCTGAACACTGCTTGTTGACATGACGCAATTTGCATCATCATTCCCAAGAGGGTTAAAGTAACATTCGGCTGAGAGGTGGAGGGAATAGATACATCAAAGTAGACTGATTCCAATTTACAGTGAAGGCATCTGGTCCACCTACTGAAGTCATGTGTGTTCTGTGCAGGAAAATCAGCATTTTGGCATTCCTTGTTGATGTAAAAATGTTTACTTGCAGATGAAGTTTGTTCTGACAAAAGTTGTGGAATGTGGTTTGTGAGAGGGACTATTCCACTGATGAGGACAGAGCATATGCTCAGATGCTTGCCTTCCAAGGCAATTGGCCCTCTTTTATGTGGATATTCAATGAGAAAGGTAAGAAGAGTACACACTGAATACAGAGGACTGTCTTTCAAGGTGAGGACCACGATTTTGTTGAAAGCATTCTCCTACCACCAGTTCCTTGATGCTGATGTGGAGTAACCTGTAAACTGAAGACTAAATCCCTTTGCCTTCGTGATCCTCGAGGGACTGGTACCCCCAACCTGGGTCAAAGGCATCTGTTGAGATTCCTAGGTCAGGGGGAGAAGGAACTACCTACAGTACTGATGTCCTCCAGAGACCGGTATCAAGCCACTGGTCTAGAATAAATCTCCATAGATTAGAGGATCAAGTTAACCCTTAGGTGATTTTGGAAGAGTTGGTCCCTTCTAGAGTGAGTCTGCAGTGTTGAAGGCAATCATGGCAGAGACCAGGTGTCACAGAATGAGGGAACCACCAGTTGTTCCCAGTAATGTCTAGAAATGAGCTGGAATTGCCTGATTCTGGTGACATGTAATTGAAACTTTGAAATGTTATCTGGAGACGAGTTGAACACTGCTTGTCGTGTGTTCCAGAGCATTCTTAGCCAATAAAGACAACAGAATGGTTTGAGGTGTGACTCCATCCAATTTATCTGAAGTCCATCCCTGAAGTAACTGTTATCACCTTCTCCACCGACTGGGTGTATTGTAGCTCCAAAGGAACTATCACTGACCAGTCAGTGAGATAGGCTAGCATACAGACCCTCTGGCTGCTCGTTGTCAAAAGGACATACCTTGCCAGTTTCATGTGTGCAATGTTGCTACCAAATGGCAAAATGCGAAACTGACGTCTGACTCCCAACAAGGCAAGTTGAAAACTTTCTGGAGCAATGGAATGGAATGGAATATGAAGTTTAGGCCGAAGGCCAAGCACTGGGACCTGATAGGTCATTCAGCGCTTTGATGAGTGAAGTATGAAAGATGATGGTTTAAAAGAGTGAGTTTAAAAATGGGGAAAACTACTATACAATAATTATACAAAATCGTAGGTAAAATGAAAACAGATGTAGACAGCAAGCCCTAAGACATAACTATGACAACACTAATCATAGCTTGTAGTACAGCCCTGTCTCCTTTAAAAATGCCATAAGGCTAGAAACATTTGCCCTATTACCTAAAACAACTGATAGGGATCTCCTATTTGTTAAAAATTTCACTCGAGAACGGGCATAGATCGGACAGTCCAATAAAATATGTCTGCAAGTTATTGTGACATGGCAGATGTCACACTGAGGTGGGACCCCTCGGTCCAGTAGGAACCCATGAGTCAAACGCGTATGGCCAATTCGCAGCCTAGTCAGCCTCGTCTCAAAACCCCGACAAGCCTGAGAAGAGGATGACCAGGCATTGACCAAAGGCCGGATCTCTTTATACTTTGAGTTATTGGCCAGGGAGGGGGAAGCCCATCTCGCCTGCCACTCAGACCAAACAAATTTATGGATAACGGTCTTCATATCAGAATAGGGAACCTTATTATACCCTACAGAAGGAAGAGAACATGTGGATTTTGCCTCTTTATCAGCGAACTCGTTCCAATAAAGATTAACATGAGATGGTATCCAGCAGAACAAAACCAATTTATAGTTTGCAGCCAGGCGCCAAAGCCAAGACTGAATCTTCCTTATTATAGGATGGAATGTATTAAACTGCTTAATGGCGGTCAAGCTTCCGTAGGAGTCTGAATATATTGTGAACGTCTTTCCCGGCATTGAGTAAGCCACTTCAAGAGCCTTCTCGATAGCAGTTAGTTCAGCAGTAAGAACAGAGGCATTGTTTGAAAGCCGTCCAATGCGTACACCCCCTTTATGGACAACAGCAAAACCTACACCAAGTTGTGACTATGAGCCATCTGTATACAACTTTACTGAATCCCTGTGGAGGAGATCATGGAGCAAAAACTTCGATTTGATTTCTGCATCCGAAGAGGTTTTCCTACATATTGTTTTGGGACACACATTAGGTTTCGGAATGAGCCAAGGAGGAAGATTGCTGTAGCTTACTGGTTCAATCTTTTGCTCCCTCAGTGATGCGTCACCCACAGGTAGCATACGAATCTGAAAAGGTATAGAGGCTCTTGGGCCACGGAACTTTGACGAGTCACATTGCAACAGAACATCAACACGAGGATTGGTGTAACGACTGCTCTTGATTCGCACAATGTAGCGAAGCCCTAACTCATGCCTACGTAAGTCCAGAGGAAGCTGGGCTGTATCTACGTATAAACTCTCCACTGGGGAAGTGCGGAAGGCACCAGAGCACACTCGTAGACCTGTATTGTGGAGCACATCAAGCTCATGAAGTTTAGTCTTACAGGCAGAGGAATAAATTTGGCAAGCGTAGTCAATCTGTGATCGGCATAAAGAGTTATAGAGCTTGATAAGGGAGTTCCTATCTGCACCCCAGTGAAGACTAGAGACCACTCTAAGGATATTCAATGATTTCTTAACTTTAAGCTTCAGATAATCAATGTGCTGTGACCAAGAGAGACGAGAGTCAAAGATCATGCCCAGAAACTTAATCTCCTTCTCAAAAGGGATGATGTCATCGTTTAACTTTAAGTGTGGGACAACCTCCTGGCGTGTGCTTCTAGTGAAGCGGACTGCAACAGTCTTGGAAGGTGAAAAGCAAAAACCGTTATCATCAGCTCAACGACAAATAGTATTTATGGACTTTTGCAAGTGATGACTAATCTCAACTGCATCGTAGCCGGACACACAAATTGCCAAATCATCAGCATATAGGGAGCCCAGCACAGGGCGGGAAATCTGATCGAGAACACCATTGATAGCCACTGCAAAACAGGTGACACTAAGAATGCTGCCTTGGGGAACACCCTCCTCTTGCCCATAAGGACTGGATACAACATTTCCGACACGAACCTTAATGTAGCGTTCCGACAAGAAGGAGCGGATAAAACTAAACATATTTCCCTCAATTCCATATCCAGACAGCTGAAGAAGAATACTAGTGTGCCTGGTTGTGTCGTACGCTTTCTTCTGGAGCAATGGGGATACAGGACATTTTCAAGGTCTAGCAAGTCCATCCAGCACCCCTGATACAGGTGCCATCGCACTGCTCGGTTGTCACCATACTGTGGTTCAAACTTGACGACAGTGTTGAGGGCACTGAGGTCAAAGATGGATCTTGGGAGATCTAAATCTCATTGATACTGGAAAAAACAGGGGCAGAAATACAGGGAAATGCGCCTCTTTTACCATGCCCCTCCGAAGGTTGTCTTCCAGAGAATGTTTGATGGTTGGTTTAATCTTACCTTGGGCTGATGGATGATAAATGAGGAGGGTGCGACTTTCACTTCCACATTAACCTGTGTTTAGCCATCATTTAACCCCAATATCCCTCCAGTCATGCATGGTGTGGACAAAATGAACTGGGACTGTACTGTTATGCCTTCTTGAACTTACAGAGATTCAAGGCTGAGTGACAGCTCTTTGAAGTGGATGGTGATGATGATCAACGGTGTTCAGTCTAGGGACATCCTGCTTGTTGGAAATGATTCTGAGGTTTTTTGGATGCTGACTGCTTTGTTTGTGAAACCTGGGTCTTTTACAAAAGAAAGGAGGCTTGTGCAAGGCCTTCTTGTTGGGCTGCTGTGGGAAGGTCAACTGAAAGCATTTCTGCTGGTGTCTCTTGGTCACACCCTGGGCACTGACTGCTACCTGTAGAGGGGCTTTGGTACAAGCTGCATGAAAAGTTTTCTTGGTTCTTACCCAATTGTTCTTACCTAATTGAACCTTTACAAGAATGAGTTAAGCTTGTACTGTCCTGCATTTTGAAACATTTTTATCTTACCTGTCTTTAAATTTATGAATTGTTTTGGGACACACTATTTCATTCGGTGGTGCATTCCACTGATCAACTGCACCATTTGGGAAACTGACGTTCCTTATGTCTTTATCACCTCTCTTTTTGTACAGTTTTCTGCAGCGTTCTCTTAATGTTGCATCCCCATAGCTTATATACTCATTTACATCTATTTTCTCTTTTCCTGTGATGCATTTATATAACACAATCATGTCTCCTTTTTTCCTTTTCTCCTGTAATGTTGGTAGGCTTAATTTTTTTATTCTTTCTTCATAGCTTAGGTCCCTTAAACTTGGTGCCCATCTTGTAGCGGCCCTTTGTACCTTTTCAATCTTATCAATAAGGTCTTTTAGATGCAGATTCCAGACTACTGATGCATACTCCAGAGTTGGTCTGATGAATGATGTTATTATCTTTCTCAGGATGTCTTCATTTATATATGTGTGGGAAGTAATTCCATCTTGTGCAGTGTTTGTGATAAGTGGGTGCACAAGAGATGTAGTGGTATTAGAGGTAGACTGCGAGATAATGCTGATTTCATGTGTGCGTTGTGTCGGGGAGAGCAGGCAGAGATTGTTAGGCATGAGAGGGTTGAACTTGCAGGTGAGTCTCTTGAGTGTGTGGAGGAGTTTTGTTATTTGGGAGACATGTTATGTGCCGGAGGTGGGGCTGGAGTTAGCTCGGTTGCTAGAGTGAGAAGTGGTTGGAAGAAGTTCAGGGAGCTGTTGCCTCTCCTGACATTGAGAGGACTCTCCTTACGTGCTAAGGGGTCTTTGTATGCAGCATGTGTTAGGAGTGTGATGCTGTATGGTAGTGAGACCTGGGCAGTAAAGGAAGAAGATATTCGCAGGTTTAAACGTACAGAAATGACAATGATTAGGTGGATGTGCAGTGCGTCCCTGCGTGCAAGGCCTGGGGGGGGCTGGGTTTACGATAGAAGAGTTGAGAGGTAGGATGGGACTGGAGTGTATTGGTGTTGTGATGAGGAGAGGTAGGCTGAGGTGGTTTGGACATGTGGAGAGGATGGGGGATGATAATTGGGTACAGAGGGTGAGAAGTGTTAATATTGGGGGAGGGGTTGGGAGGGGTAGACCGAGAAAGACATGGGACGAGGTCATTAAATGTGACTTAAGGGTTAAGGGACTGAATAGGGAGGCTGCCAGAGATCGAGCAGCGTGGAGAGCCGCCATTAGGTGACCAAGGCCGACACATGCAAGCATGTTGGAGCCTTCAAAAACGAAACGAAACGAATGCTACCCTCATATCAGTAAACAGTGTGTACATGTTCCTTGCTTTTTCATTTATGTGGTCAGCCGGTGATAGTCTGTTACTGATAATCATTCTTAAATCCTTTTTGGCCCTTTGTACCCTTTCAATCTTATCAATGAGGTCTTTTATGCAGATTCCAGACTACTGATGCATACTTCAGAGTTGGTCTGATGAATGATGTTATTATCTTTCTCAGCATGTCTTCATTTATATATGTAAATGCTACCCTCAAATCAGTAAACAGTGTGTACATGTTCCTTACTTTTTCATTTATGTGGTCAGCCGGTGATAGTCCGTTACTGATAATCATTCTTAAATCTTTTTCCCTTTCTGATGTGTGTAGGTTTGAACTTCCTAACTTATAGTCCCAGTCTCGTCTTTTTTCACTTTTACTAAATTTTATTACATGACACTTGTTGACTTTGAATTCCATTTGCCATCTATTGTTCCATTCATGAAGCTTATTTAATTCCTCTTGTAGCTCTAAGCAAGAGTCTGAGTCTGCAATTTCCCTTTGTATTTTTGCATCATCAGCAAACATATTTAGGTAGCTTCCATTTCCAATGTTCCTGTCAATGTCATTTATATACTAAATACAAAATTGGTGCCAGCATCGAGCCCTGTGGAACTCCACTTGTCACTTCTCTCCATGATGAGCAATTTCCCATTAGCATTGTTCTCATTTCCTTTTTACCAAGAAAATCTAGCATCCAATCGTACAGATTACCTTGGATTCTTCCTTGATTGTACAGTTTCCATTAAAGTCTTTTGTGCGATACTCTGTCAAATGCCTTCTTGAAATCGAAATACAGTATATGCTGTCTACTCAGCCATCTCTTTTCTGCATTATTTCTGCAACTCTATCACAGCAACTTAATAGGTTAGTAACACATGACTTTCCATTTCTAAAACAAAATTGTCTTTCTGTTAACATACTGTGCTCTTCCAGGTGATTTACCCAAATTCATCGTATAAGTTTTTCTAACATCTTCCTTACGACACTGGTCAGTGATACCGGTTGGCAGTTAAGTGGATTCTGTCTATTTCCTTTCCTGACAAAGGGCACAATGTTTGCTTTCTTCCAAATATCAGGTAGTTTTCTTTGTCTTAATTTTTCTCTGAATATTAAATGTAATGGACTGCTTAGCTCTTTTGCACATTCCTGTAATATCCAACACGAAATCTCGTCCGGGCCATTGGTTTTTCCCCTGTCTAATTTCCTCTCCTCTTCCTGGACCTATTTTTTCATTATACTGTATGTACATTTGTTAATAAGTGTGGACATGCTTATTCGTTTTCATCTCTTGCAAATCTACTTTCTTTAGTAAAAACTGATTGGATATTTTTGTTTAGTACTTCACAAATGTCTTCCTCATTGATACAGATTTTCCCCTCATCCATGATGGATTGTATTTTATCTTTAACTTTTGCTCTGCTTAGTATGTAGGTATAAAAAACTACTTCAGCTGCTCAGTACTTTATTTATAATGTCTTCCTCAAACTGCCTTTGAGCTTCTCACATTATCACTGTATAATCATTTCTTGCCTGCTTGTAGTTGTTATATGCTCTCTCACTTTTATGTCATCTGTATCTGATCCACAGCAAATCTATTTTCTCTTTTGCATTTTTACAATCAGTGTTAAACCAGTTCTTCATCCTAATTTCTGTGTCTTTGTGCACTAGGACATAATTATGGACTCCTGTTTCATAAAATTCACAGAATTTATTATATATAACTTTTATATCTTGTCCTCTTAGCTCCTTTTCCCAATCTATATCCTTAAAGTACATCTTCAGGTCATGACAGTTCCCCTTTTTGTAGTTTAGCTTCTTTTTGTAATTTCCATTACCTCTTAATATATCATATGATATCCTAAAATTTTTATCATCTACTGCATGGTCGCTTTGGCCAAATAGGGGGGTGACAGATTATATTGTCAATTTCATTTTCTTGCCTAGTAAATGTGAGATCTAATAATGAGGGGTCTCCTGGTACTCTTTTTCTGGTGTTCTCCTTTACATATTGTGTTAGAAAAAACTCCCGTGAAAGATCCAAGAGCTTTTGATCGCAACAACTTTCATGGCTTTATACATTTCAGTTTATCTATCTATCTATTGCCAGACACCTCAATCCTGCATGGGGTGGCCACAAACAAACTGCCTCCATGTCGTTCTGTCCACCGCCATTTCACTGCCCTGCTCCCAGCTCACACCCCTCTCTCTCATATACCTCTCCACTCCATCCCTCCATCTCATCTTCGGTCTCCCCCTCCCTCTCCCCCCTTCCACCTTACTCACATACACTCTCCTCGTCAGTCTTTCACTCTCCATCCTCTCCACATGCCCAAACCACCTTAAAGTGTTTCTCCTAACGCTTCCTATCACATCCACATCCACACCACAATGCTCCTTCACTTCCTCATTTGTCAGTCTGTCTCTCCATGTGACTCCACATGCTCCTCTCAAATAACTCATTTCCACTGCTCTCACTCTTGACTTCTTTCCCTCCAACAGGGTCCAAGCTTCACTTCCATATGTTAGAGTTGGTATCACAATACTGTCATGTAGCAACTTTTTCACTTCCATACTCCCATCCCTGTTTCTTATCACTGCTTTCAAGGAACCAGCAACCTTCCTTCCCTGCTGCACCCTTTCAAGCACGTCACCCTCCAGACTACCATCCTTACTCACCACACTACCCAAGTGCTTAAATTCACTCACATTCTCCATATCCTCCCCATCCAATCTCACTGTACATTCACTGACTTCACTTCTCTCGAAGACCATCACTTTACTCTTCCCTACATTCACCTTTAGATACTGCTTCTTACACACTCTCCCAAACTCATCTACCAAGCCTTGCAGCTCCCCTTCATCTCCACTCAGCAACACAGTATCATCAGCAAACAACAGTACACAGTTTATATTTGTTAAAATCTCCTGTTAGTACAATTCGTACAATTCTGTCAAATTTTTCTTCCATTCTGTATAGTAGGGTTCTTAAACTCTGAATTGTCTTTTCTGCCAGGTCTTCATATTCAACTCTATCTCATGTGTTTGTCTTTGGTGGCATATATAAATTTGCCGTAATTATTATCGTTTCTGATGTACTAATCCCTACTGAAACTAATTCTACTTGTGAGGGTTTGTCTATTTCTATCCCTTTTACCTTTCTCTGTTAGTATCATAACTCCTGCTTTTCTTAAATTTCTGTCTCTTTGCCAAATTTAAATACCCTTTTGATATCCTTGGGGTTAATTTTGTTTCTGTTAGACAAATAATATGGGGCTCATTTTCTATGATATAGTCTTTTATCTTTAATATTTAGATACCATTCCATCCACATTTGAGCACATCAACTTAGCCATATTGTTCTGATATTTGACATTGGCTGAGTTTACTATCTTGCTTTTATTTAGTCCCTGGTGTTTATGTGCTTTTTTTTTTTTTTTTTTTTAAATTGGCAATCCTATTACTTTTTAAAAAAATTTACTTCTTTCTTCATCTGATCTTGCATCATTCTTTCTTTTTGCTTCTTCCCTCTTTCCTTTAGTAATCCCCATTCCTCTTGAGTTAGGCACCTTTTTATCCACACTTTTTTGTACTCCTCTGATTCCTTAAGTTTGTTAGCATTTTTTAATACCTCTTCTACAGTGTTCACTCTCTGGGAGGTTACTTTCAGGGGCCTTAACTTGTTTCTTTCATATTTCTCTAATCTCTTAAATTCCTCTACATCTTTCTCACACATTTCCTCTGATACTACTTTCAAGAAGCTCATTATATTTACCATCTCCTTGTTACTTCTGGTGATTCTATTCCTTATTTCTTCTTCATCTTTACCAATGATGACTATAGATTTGTTAATCCCAGCTGTTTCCTTTATCAGCCTTGGGTTCTTCCCTATGATGTCTTTCACCTCTCTTGCCATATCTTTTACTTCAGCCTTGTTTTTTAGATCTTGATTTGTTTTGGCTACTTCTGTCCATGTATTTTGTACTTCCTCTGTGTTGTTTCTCATCATTTCATTTGCCAGAGTTATCTTCTCATCAGTGTCTCTTATTTGTTTTATCAGATTACCTGCTTGTCTAAATATGTCTTTATCATTATTGTACTCCTTCAAAACTTTTTTATGGGTGGCTACTGTACTTCCCATTTTGTTCAATTTCCTCGTTAGAATGTCTACCTCAGCTAGTAGCTCACCTATTGTTGTATCTTTTCTGTTTAATTTCTTTATCAGTCCCTCATTTTCTCCCTTGTGTTGGTACAGTTCCTTCTTTATTTTATCTAATTCCAGTTTGAAAGCTTCTTCCAGTTTATTCACTTTCTCTGCTAATTTATTAAACGTAACCAGTTCCACCAGGTCTGTGTAGTCATTATTATGTTTTTTACTGTTTCCCTTTCTCTTACCTACAGGCACTTCTTGAAAGTATGCCATCTTATAGAAATATACTTTCTACTTACAGTTTAGCATCTCCGTTATGTCAGTGTTGAAATTTACCCGGTGCTCGTCTGTTTACCTGATGTGGTGCCTATCGTCTGCTAACACCGCATATTCCCTGGCGCTCTGATTGATATACTTTCTTTGAACAGCACTTTTTCGCTTCTACTTGATCTACAATCGTTTATGATTTTACTTAGTACTGAGCCTGACTCATTTTTACATACACTAGGTATTTGATGTAGCAGAGAAGAGCGCAGTAACACACATCTGCTCTATCTTGTGTTCCACTCGTGTGTGTGAGACCCTTGGGATGCAAGAGTCCGTTACAACTACTAGTGAATGCTGCAGTCCAGCAGAAATCATTAATTGAAGGTGTGCTCTCATTGCTTTTTCAGCTGCCTTATGGGTACTGGGCAAGACTCTGACTGTACATCAGCTAAGTATGAGTGAGATAACCATTGGGGCAGTGGGGTTAAGGCCTTCAGAAAAGAAGGTTTCAACTAAAAGTCTGTCTCTTAGCAAAAGTCAGTAAGATGGAAGGATTCATGAAAGCCTTGGCTTCAACGCTTGTTGTGTAATATGCATCAAACAGTCTCTTATCATCAGTAAGGTGCAGAAGCAGGAAGGCTAGGAGAGATTCCACCTTTTGGAGCAGCCATGAACTTCAACACTCTGGAGATACGTAAGTCCGATTCTTATTCCTTCAACTGAACCCAAACGACTGCTACTGATGGTGGAGCCTCAGATAACTGGGAAAGGAAGCCTGAAAATTCACTGTAAGTTCTTCCCATAAAGCCTCTAGCTTCCAGATGTCATTCATCCCAGTTTACACCTGTGGGAGCAGGGACCTGTAATCCAATGCTCTTGGAGTTAAGGTAATGAAAGCTGTTATCCGGAGCAAAGAAGAGCACGCAGTGGCAAAATTCTAGCTGTGCTAGTTTATCTGCAGCACCAGTCATGGTTTCCAATCAGAAACTATCCAAGCACTCTTTGGAAGCTCCTCTTCTATAGCTAGTTTGCTTCTGTAAATAAGTCTGTTCATTGCCAGAGTTTTAACAGAAATGTTTGGGATATGCTCCTAGATTCTATTTCTCAGCCCATGAACTAATAAACCTGAAACAGTACTGACCACCTGACAGTCTGGTGGAAGAGCTCATCATCCATGAAGGAAAAGAGGGCTGGATACATGTGCATCAGCATTCTCTTGTGAATCTTTGCATTTGCATGACTGGGAACTGCATCCAAGTTGTGTTTCTTTGATATTTTCTTGGGTGAAACCTAAAAATCTGTCTGAATCCCCATTTGTACAAATCAGCAACTGGGGAAAATCATGTTGTGATGCAATGTGTACCACATTGTCTGGGCTAGTAGGTCTACACTGCATTTCCCCCAAACACATGTTCAGAGGGGGGAGTGCTCTAATACAGTACTTGATGAGGCACTTCAGGACTTGTTGCAAAGTCTTCCAAGGATCTCTGAAAATGATGAAATTGTTGGTGAAATTAGTAAATCTACAAAAGAAGGAATATAGTGCACTAATGGAATTATTAAATTTCTGACCTTAGTCTGATGCATTAATAAACTGGTCCACCTTAAGAGGATCAACTGTAGTGCCGTAATTTTAAGGGTAATTTAAGTATACATCAGTTACTATAATATGAGTTAATATAAGTGTAGTATAACTATCTAACTATCGTCCAATTGCTTTAACATCCTGTGTATCAAAAGTTTTCAAATCAGTTCTTAACAGAAAAATTTTAAAGCATCTTTCCTGTCACAACCTTCTTTCTGATCGTCAGTATGGGTTCCGTCAGGGACGCTCCACTGGCGATCTTCTCACCTACCTTTCAGACTCCTGGTCATCCTCCTTTCGGGACTTTGGCGAAAGCTTTGTCATTGCACTTGACATCTATAAGGCTTTCGATCGAGTCTGGCATAAATCTCTGATTTCCAAACTGCCCTCTTACGGTTTCTATCCTTCTATCTGTGCCTTCATCTCTAGCTTTCTTTCTGGTCGTTCTATAGCTGCTGTTGTAGACGGCCATCATTCTTCTCCTAGACCTATCAACAGTGGTGTTCCTCAGGGCTCTGTCCTATCACCAACTCTCTTTCTTTTATTCATCAATGACCTTCTAAGCTGTACATCTAACCCTATCCACTCATATGCTGATGATTCCATCCTTCACCTTTCCATTCAATTTCCACAACGTCCATCTCAGCAGTTACTTCAGCTAACAAGGGATGAGGCTATGGCACACCTAATGTCTGAATTGGCTCATATCTCTGATTGGGGTAAAAATAATCTTGTTATTTTTAATGCATCAAAAACTCAGTTCTTACACTTATCAACCCAACAAAATCTTCCTCAGGATTACCCACTAATGTTTAATAATGTCCAGCTCAGTCCTGCATCATCCTTGAACATGCTAGGGGTTTCATTCTCTCGGGATTTGTCTTGGAAAGAACATATTACATCTCTTGTGAAATCTGCTTCCAAGAGATTAGGTGTGCTGGGCCGACTCCGAGCGTTCTTTACCCCTGCACAGATGTTGATCTTGTACACGGGTTTTATTCGCCCGTGTATGGAGTACAACTCTCATGTGTGAGGAGGCTCCCCACATGCGGTTCTTCTCAATAGGGTGGAGTCAAAGGCTTTTCGTCTCATTAACTCTCCTCCTCTTACTGATTCCCTTCAACCTTTGTCTCTTCGCCGCATTGTTGCTTCTATATCTCTCTACTATCGCTACTTCAATGGTCACTGTTCCTCTGAATTGTCTGCTTGCATCCCTCCACCTCTACGACGGGCACATAGTACCCGTCTAGCAACAAACTCTCATCCCTTTTCTGTCCAACTCTCTAATGCAAGAGTTAACCGTTACTCCCAGTCCTTCATTTATGCAACTGATCAACTCTGGAACTGTCTCCCTCTGTCTGTATTCCCTGCTTCCTATGATCTCCAATCTTTCAAACACAGTGTGTCCAGGCATCTCGAAATGAATGGATCTTGAATTTGGCTCTCTTTTGTATTGTTTTTACTTTTTCTTGGAAGGAACAGTATGCGGGCCCATGGCCCTTGGTTCCTTCTTCCTTGCATAAAAAAAAAAAAGAAAAAGAAAAAAGTATAAGTGAAATGTAAGCGTAGCCTTGAACCCCTGATTACGATTCATCTGTAATATGTAGGGAGTGATCATCAAATTCCATATTCAGGCTTGTAGCAGTCAGTTCTAACAGTTGAGATAGAGATGTAAAGTTTTAGAACGAGATTAATAATCGCGAAAATTTGTCTTCATACTTTAAATTCGAAATTCGTAAGTCAGGCTTGGTATTATCATCTTTTTGTACTACACAGTAATGAATTGAAGCTTTTAAATTCTAACTGCCGATAATGGAAATTTGCAACCGCAAAATCTGCATTACACTCGCGACCAGATACGTATCTCCACATGGTTATGATTAGTTCAAACTCTCGTTGGTTTAGGCTTTAGTGTAATTGTTAACCCATACGCTTATTACAAAATTTTAAACTGTCACTCAACCCATCCGTGTGGGTCGAGTGTGAACATATTTTTCATATTCCTTGTTAATGGGTGTAAACTGTAATGCTGCAGAGAAAACAGTTGAAGTCGTAGTCAGTTCCTAACGTTGGAGAAAGCCGAGCCTGTGCAGACCGTGCGAGTGCCTGGGAATGGCATAACGCTGTCTCCTCTCACCGATGCAGGTCAGTGGCTCTAGAGTCCATAGATTCCCCCCCTCCATCCTTCTGTACTTGTGTGAAGTAAATTCTCATATATATCAGTATTAGTAATATTTCCCCCTGCTTCTTTTGAAATGACTAGATAACGCCGTCTCTTCTCACCGATGCGGATTACCGTTGTTCCATCGTAGCTGCCTGACCCGACGAAAGAAGTAACCAAACGGTTCTCCTCATTTGTGCCCGTTTACACTAGTAATTCTCCCCCCCCCTTCAGATTCACTAATTTCGATAGCGAGTTATTGGTCCACTGTAATACTGTAATCTTATACAGTATATACATATTTGGGAATACTGTATTGTAAACGAGTAGTAAGCCTGGTTGAATTCTAGTCCTAGGAAGTTACTGAAAATTGCATTCCGGATTTAGAGTGTCAATTCGTTTACATAGTTCCTCTATTATCACTGTATGAGTTGACTGAGAACTTCGAAGTGAAAAGTGTGGGAAAGAACTCAGTCCCAAGAATATATTCTGTTGTAATTTTTCCAAGGTCATTACCCAAGGAGCCCATACGAGGCCATTGGATTGCTGGTTCCATGTTAAGGTGTCATTGTGAATTATTTGATTTGGTATATGAAATTGTCAGATACACTGGAGATAATATTAATTTGGAAATAGTCGGTTAAGAGGTGAAGTTTATATATTTATATGTGCATGTGAATATAAAATTGTGCTTAAACCCAACTGTGAGGAACTCTGTATCATACCGTGAGTTTGTTCAGCGGAGGTGAAGGTGCTCTTGCATTCATTGATCTTTTTTTGGTATATCTGACCTGCCCTGAGATAATATCAGTGCGAGAGAGTAATGATCTTATGACTTCTAGTAATTCATATCCTGTAAGTAATCTATGGTTAATTTGATCAATATCTAGTTTCTTATATTTATATGTTTATACTTAGTAAATATTAGGTTAAGTTTAAGGAAAAGGGGAAAAAGCAGTGTGTGGTAATCATAGGGGCATTTGCCTTCTCAGTGTAATAGGAAAAATATATGGTAGGATACTTATTGACAGAGTTAGGGAAATTACTGAGGAATTAGTTGGAGAAGAACAAGGAGGTTTCAGGAAGGGAAGAGGTTGTGTAGACCAGATATTCATTCTTAGATCCGTAGTGGAAAAGTTTCTAGAGAAGGGCAAGAAGTTGTATGCAGCCTTCATGGATCTGGAGAAAGCATATGACAGGGTGGA
>JAGKTI010013095.1:0-23585 GCA_018397915.1 Birgus latro
AAAAAAAAAAAAAAAAAAAATGTACACAAAAGTTGAAAAAATTTGAAGGAAACTATTTTTTTTTTTCCAACCATCATCGCTGGTTTAAGATGGGCTACAATTAAATAAGGACTCCTCCTGATTTTGTTTCAATTTCTATCTGGCAAACATTAATTTACTTCATCTTTGTAGCACGGGCCGAACAGGGTAGTACTCCCGAGGGGAATGGGAATGCTGGAGCTCCTGTTTCACTAGCTACCTAACCATCCCCCCTTTGCTGACCTTTTCAGTGTGACAGTAACATGGAGAGTAGACCAGTATACTCTCCCAAACATTTCTAACTATCCTATGCACTACACCACATGCGCTTTACATATTACACAACGTATCCCACTACGTTACAGGGGTTGACGCCAGCAAGGGCATGCGGCCAGAAAACTTTGCCCCCGCTACCTAGTGGTGGACTTTGGGGGGAGGCTTGACTGGGGTTCCGCCGGCACAGATCATGGGTCCGGGGCGAGATGGGGCTCGAACCTGTGCTAGAGGATACAGGGCATTGCGGTTCCCAGGCTGCCACTTTCGCTCAATAGAAAGGGGCCCGAACCTGGGAGTAGCGCCCCAGGAGGCTGCCCTATCAGTGGGTGTATAATGGTGGGGCAGTTGCAGTGCCAAGCCGGGCTTGGAGGGTGTCCCTGCAGCTGTCCTGGCAGGGTGCCCCGAGGCCACTACCACAGCCACTGGTAAGCTGGTGGGCTAGGGGTCCCAGATCCATTGCCTGGACTTGGGTCTGTGCAATGGGTTGGGCCTTTGGAATGTTTACCCCCCTTTATCTTACCGACTATGAACTACAAAAACAAGCACCAAAGCAAGCCTGAGGACAGCAAATCACCCAGGGGGTTTAGGGTGGGTTCGTGGAATGTGGGAAGTTTGAGAGGAAAAGCAGGGGAAGTCGTTGAGGCATTCAGTAGGAGGTGGGTGGATGTGGCATGTTTGCAGGAAGTCCGGTACAGGGGTGGATCAGCCAGAAAGATTGTTGAGAAGGATTGCTACTAGAAGTTGTTTTGACAAGGGGGAACTGATGGATATGGGGGTGTGGGTGTGTTGGTTGCAGAGAAATGGGTGGAATATGTCATGAATGTTATGAGAGTAAGTGACAGGATATTAGCAGTGAAAATTTTGATCGGGCAGAAAATGATTTCAGTTATATCGGCATATGCTCCAAAGGTAGGATTGGATGACGCAGAGGATAGATTTTGGGATGATTTAATACGTGTAGTGAGTGGTATGGGTGATGATGAGGTAGTGGTTCTGGGAGGGGATTTAAACGGTCATGTGGGTGAAGCAGCTCAAGGTTATGAAGGAGTCCATGGAGGATGTGCATATGGTGTGAGGAACTGCGGAGGGGGAAAGAATACTCGAGTTTGGGGAGGCTATGGACATGATTGTGTGCAACACACATTTTAGGAAAAGAATCAGCCGGTTGATTACGTACGAGTCCGGGGGAAATAGTAGTCAGATAGATTATTTTCTGGTCAGGAGGGTTGATAGGAGATTAGTGAGGGATGTTAAAGTTATAGGAAGTGAAGAGTGTGTGCAGCAGCACAAACTGTTGATTTGTGACATGGTGCTTAAGGAACGAGTGATGAGGAGGACATATGTACCTAGGAGGAAAATATGGAAGCTGGGAAACCAATCAGTAAGGGATGCCTTTTATAGTGAGATGAGGAGAGTGGTGGCTGAACAGGAAGCCGTAGATAGAGGCATTAATGAACAGTATAGAGCCCTTAAGAACAACCTCTTGAGAGTTACCGATGCAATATGCAGTTGGACAAGAGGCCCACCAAGACATAAAGTAACTTGGTGGTGGGATGAGGGTGTAGAAGCTGCAGTTAAGGAGAAAAGAAGGCTTTTCCGGGAATGGAAGAATGGTGGTAACAGGGAGGAGTACTTGGCTGCCAAGCACAGGGCTAGAAGAGAGGTATACAGGGCGAAGTCTGAGTCACAGAGACTTTTACTTGATAATCTAAATCATGGAGAAAGGAAAAATATGATTTTTAGGGTGGCAAATCAGGTGAAGAGGGATACTCAGGACATTGTAGGTGAGCAGTGTGTGAAGAATGATGATGGAAGGGTAGTGGTGAACAGTGAGGATATTAAAGATGCATGGAGAGAGCATTATAGCCGATTGTTGAATGAGGAGTTTGATTGGGATAGAGAAGGTTTGGAGCCAGCTGATCCAGTGTTTGGCCCTTGGCCTTTGATTGACGCTGCTACTGTGAGTGAGGCAATAGGCAGGATGCAGGTGGGGAAGGCGGCAGGTGTGTCTGGGTTGACTGCCGAAATGTTGAAGGCCTCAGGAGATACTGGGGTGAGGTTAGTCACTGACCTGATAAATAGGATTATATATGAGTGTGTTGTCCCAGATGATTGGCTGAGGAGTGTAATTGTAAATGTGTACAAAGGAAAGGGTGATGCCCTGGAAAGGGGAAATGACAGAGGTATAAAGCTCTTAGATCAGATAATGAAAGTAATGGAGCGAGTTCTAGAAGGTATGATTAGAGAAAGAGTGAATATCGATGAGATGCAGTTTGGGTTTATGCCAGGCAGGGAGACCACTGATGCCATATTCATTGTTCGACAGCTTCAGGAAAAATATACTGGAAAGAAAAGGGAATTGTATTTTGTTTTTGTTGATTTGGAAAAGGCCTTTGACAGAGTCCCTAGAGAGGTGGTGAAGTGGGCAATGAGAAAGCTAGGGTTGGAAGAGTGGCTGGTTAGGGTGGTTATGGCCATGTACATGGGTGCTTGCACCCAGGTAAGAGTGAATGGAGCTTTGAGTGATGAGTTTTCCGTGAATGTTGGTGTGCATCAGGGGCCAGTTTTGAGTCCCTTGTTGTTTATCAAGGTGCTTGAAGCCCTCTCACATGATTTCAGAGATGGACTTCCATGGGAGATGTTGTATGCTGATGATTTGGTGTTGATTGCAGAGAATGAAAAGGAGGCGGAGGAAAGATTTAAGAAGTGGAGAGATGGTATGGGGTACACGGGCTTAAGGGTAAATGCAGATAAAACAAAAGTGATGATATCAAGGGTTGGTGGTGGTACAATCAGAGGAGAGGGAGAGTGGCCATGTGCAGTTTGCCACAAGGGTGTGAGAAGTAATTCCATCTCGTGTAATGTTTGTGATAAATGGGTGCACAAGAGATGTAGTGGTATTAGAGGTAGACTGCGAGATGATGTTGATTTCATGTGTGCAGCATGTCGGGGAGAGCAGGTGGAGACTGTTAGGCGTGAGAGGGTTGAACTTGCAGGAGAGTCTCTTGAGTGTGTGGAGGAGTTTCGTTATTTGGGAGACATGTTATGTGCCGCAGGTGGGGCTGGAGTTAGCTCGGTTGCTAGGGTGAGAAGTGGTTGGAAGAAGTTCAGGGAGCTGTTGCCTCTCCTGACATTGAGAGGACTCTCCTTACGTGCTAAGGGGTCTTTGTATGCAGCATGTGTTAGGAGTGTGATGCTGTTTGGTAGTGAGACCTGGGCAGTAAAGGAAGAGGATATTCGCAGGTTTAAACGTACAGAAATGACAATGATTAGGTGGATGTGCAGTGCATCCCTGCGTGCAAGGCCTGGGGGAGCTGGGTTTACGATGGAAGAGTTGAGAGGTAGGATGGGACTGGAGTGTACTGGTGTTGTGATGAGGAGAGGTAGGCTGAGGTGGTTTGGACATGTGGAGAGGATGGGGGATGATAATTGGGTACAGAGGGTGAGAGGTGTTAATATTGGGGGAGGGGTTGGGAGGGATAGACCGAGAAAGACATAGGACGAGATCATTAAGTGTGACTTAAGGGTTAAGGGACTGAACAGGGAGGCTGCCAGGGATCGAGCAGCATGGAGAGCCGCCATTAGGTGACCAAGGCTGACGCATGCAAGCATGTTGGAGCCTTCAAAAACAAAAACAAAAAATCTTTATCTTCTCTCTATCTAATAGTACCTCATCATATTCTTCTGAGACGCCAGTCAGTAGCTCTAGTGCTGAGGATAATTAGTCTGTGACTCAATTAAGTCTATCATTTCTTAACTCATAATGTCACAAAAAGGGATAGCATTTGCCCGCGTCAGTAATATTATGCAAATAAGCATTGTCCGTGTGTGTGTGTGTGTCTGTTCACATTTAACCCCTTTGAACTTCAACGAGACATACATCAAAAGATGCGGGATGACAAGCTGACAACAATGATATGAATTATAACTGCGTGGGGTCAGTTGAGCACGAGCCACATGCACTTTTGTGTCTGATTATTCGCCAGACAGAGGAAACCCTCTACAGGTCATACTGCTGAGTGGAATGAACTGAAAGTTTGCATGGGCATGCCCAGTATGTCAGAGCAGGTCCATGTCAAGTTTGGTGTCAGTACATGTCTTGAGGGCAAGTGCTTTGCAGCTCAAAAGTGCCACTAAGCACTTGTCCCTGAGACATGTACTGACACCAAACTTGACATGGACCTACTCTGACATACTGGGCATGGCCATGTGAACTTTCATCTCATTTCAGCCACTGGTAGGACCTCTAGAGGGTTCCCAATGTCAGGCAAAAAATCAGGCACAAAAATGCATGAGGCTTGCATGCAACTGACCACACGCAATTATAAATTACACCATCGTTCTCTGCCCATTGTTTCACATCTTCTGATGCATGGTACATCAAAACCCAAGGGGGTCAAATGTGGATGGACACACATATTATGTCAGGACCAACTTGCCTAGCCCCGGGTTTCTACGCTCCTCATGGGGCGACACAGGATTGAATGATGGAAGGACTATTGATGGGGACATATGCCACCCCTTTTGTGGCTTTGTGAGTCAAGAAGTGATAGAGATGGTTTAGTCACAGACCAGTAATCCTCAGCAGTGGCTCGATCCCAGACGTGACCCTATCACGCCACTAAGTGCTTGTCATTTACTATATTCATAACTGATCAAATGCAAAAATACACAGACATCATAATTATTCTTTTATACCATTTATATCCCTACAAAAAAGGTGTGCATGCATGCATGTGTGTGTGTGTGTGTGTGTGTGTGTGTGTGTGTGTGTGCATGTATTTACCTAACTGGTAAATACATGCATGGATGTACTCACACACACACACACACACACACACACACACACACACACAGCATGCATGCATGCATGCATGTGTGCAAGTATGTGTGTGATTAGTATGTCTGTAATGATTCTACAAACATAGGCTTTCTTTTCAAAACTACAGGATGTACTAACCTGATGATCTAAAATCTGAAGGAGCTTATTATGTTCCACAGCTGTCTTCTCATCACTCATTATTACACTCTCTAATGTTGGGATTGACTTGTCTCTGGGGAGGAAAAATCATTACTGGTAATACCTTCTGCATTTCTATAATGAGAGAAAAGTTTCATCATCATCATCATCCTAAGCACAGTGATATGTTCTCCTTCCTCGATACTGAATCTGTCTCCATCCCATTTTTAAGTATGAAAGAGCATCAGAAGTTTGATGGCAAAAATGACACAGAAATGAATAGGACCTGAAAAGGAAATGGAAATGATAAAAGTAATAGTTTTCAACAGCATGATTAAAGATGTGAAATTATATCCAAGCCCACAATCTTAACTTGTAGTTTAACTGAGAAAATTCAGTGAGACTGTCATGCACATGTGCACTAAACTCTGCACCAGCCATTTCTTCTGCAGTCACACACTCTGTCACCATCCAAGACTCATGGCAGGACAGTGTGTAATTTACAAATGAATATAAACATGCTGTGCAACTCAGATGTTTCATCAGTAGGAAGAAAATTCCATCTATCTATTGCCAGACACCTTAATTCCATAAGGGGTGGCCACAACAAATCTCCTCCATGTCGCCCTGTCCCCCGCCATTTCACTGCCCTCCCCCTACCTCACATCCCTCTCTCTTATATACCTCTCCACTCCATCCCTCCATCTCATCCTTGGCCTCCCTCTCCTTTTCCCCCCTTCCACCTCACTCACATACAATATTTGCTGGTGTATAGGGCAAATCTTGAACCTCATAAAAATGCCGCAAATTGGGGATCGCCCTAAACACCAGGTATAAAATCCTAACCTCTACATCCTGTGGCTACGGGATCCGTAAGTGTGATAGAGAACATCACCAAACACTCACCCTGACCCTAGTTTCCCTGAATATACTGTCAAAAACAGTTGAAATTACTAGCATCATCATCAAACACAACCTGTTTTGTATACTGTATGACAGCAAATTTTTATAAAAAATATCTCCATGGACCCAGCCATGAGGACATAGGAAAGATGAATAACCTGCTGAGCCCATGCCATGAACACCAGCATGTGGCTCAGTCTGAGAGCGACTGGCTGGGTTGTTTACCATCAAGTGCAGGGTTGCCAAATCTGAAGCAAGACTCATTACCAACGAATTCAGTGCTGCCAACCTTGGGGAAATTTTCGTTCGTTTTTGAAGGCTACAACATGCTTGCATGCGTTGGCCTTTTTGGATTGGAGCGTGTAGCATTTTATGACCGGATGCCCTTCCTGATGTCTACCAATGACCCTTGGGTGGATTCGATCCTCCGACCCTACGGCCAGAGCGGAGACCTCTAACCCATTGAGCCACGGCTGCTACAAGCCATTTAGGGAATCAATGGTCCGAATAGGGAAATGGGGAAAATGTCTCTCAATTTGGGGATATTTGGGCGTTAAGAATTTATTGCGTAAATAATGCAATTTATCGACAAAAAAAAATCAACAATACTGAATACAAAATGTGCTTATAAGAGAAAGCGTTGACACTTTATTTTCCAGATCGAAAGAAATTCAGTCTGCAATGTGTGAATATCGTGATACTGTGTGGGTGTGAACCTGACCCGAACAGGTCAGACCCAGAGAGTAAACATATGCTAGCCGTCCATGTCCCACTGTCCCTTCGCTACGCAGTAGGCGGCTACACCTGCAGTACAGTAACCGACACCCAGTCGCCCTCAGCAGTAAGTCACCACCGATGTACTCCCCACTCATCGACACTTCCACAGACAGTCTCCATCCACGGTCTACAGTCGTCAGACTTGTCTGCTGTTCATTAGGTAGGCTATTTTAACGATGGTTTGGGAGCTTCTGTACATGTATTAGAGGTTGTGAATATTTTGATGATAGATGATGTTGGAAGTATTACATTCATGTACGCTATGAAGCCAAAGTAAGAGCGATATGCTCAATATCACTAAACTTTGAACTGGTTTCAAACTAGTCAGTATTTAGGCTACATATGTGAATTGCAGCAGTTGGAGGTTTGGAAAAAAACATTTTATATCTAGTTTCGTAACTGTTGATTTTATCATTTATATTACTCTAGACCTCTATTACATGTCCATAAGTTAGTGATGAGGATATATATGTCCTTTACAGTTGTGTTACCATGGATGACCCAGATGATCCTAAGACTCCCCCACCCCCAGACACTCCACCCAAGGCTGCTAAGAAGGCTAAGTATTTACAGAAACATGCAAAGCACTGGGAATCCTTACCTACATTTAGGGGATGGTTACAACCTAGTGCTAAAAGTGAAACCAGAGCTTACTGCAAGGCCTGTGACCGTGAATTAAACGCAAAGAAATCTGAATTAGAAAAGCATGCACAGGGACAGAAACATAAAACTAGTATTAGGAGTGTATCTAAGCAACCCACACTTATGTCATTGCCATCTGTCAGTAACCCATTGAGAGAAAAAAATGTGAAAGAAGGTGAAATAAAACTTGCTGCATTTGTTGTGGAACACAACCTCCCATTAAATATCATGACACACCTACCAGAATTAATAAGATCAGTGTGTAAGGCCTCTGATATTGCAAAGAAAATTGCAAGTAGCAGAACAAAAACCACAGCAGTGATAAGGAATGTACTTGGTAAGTCTAGTAAAGAGGAGTTGGTAGACATTTTGAGAGAAAATTTTTTTTCACTCATAGTTGATGAGTCCACTGACAAAGGGTGCACCAAACATCTCTGTGTAATTGCTCGCACAGTGATTAACACAAAAGTCACTGATGCATTTTATGATCTGGTTCCAGTTGAAAATGCTAGTGCCCAGAGTTTGTATGAGATTGTGGTGAGATGTTTAGCAGATGAAGGAATTCCATATAAAGATAATATGATTGGTTTTGCCTCAGATGGTGCCAGTGTTATGATGGGTGCTCATAATTCTCTTGCTTCTCGTTTGAAAAGTGACATTCCTGATTTATTTATTATGAAGTGCATCTGTCACAGCTTTCATTTGTGTGCTTCTTATGCTTGTGCAACTCTCCCAAGAGCAGTAGAACAGTTAGCCAGGGATGTTTACAATTATTTCATGTCCAGCCCTAAGCGGCTATCTGAGCTGAAAGATTTCCAGGAGTTTGTGAATGTAAAACCCCACAAACTGCTTCACCCTAGTCAGACTCGTTGGCTCTCTTTGCAGGCTGTAGTTTCTAGGCTATTGGAGCAGTATGATGCTCTTCAGCTTTATTTTACAGGTGCAGCTTTATCTGAGAGAATCTTAGCAGCTGAGAGTATTTTAGATAAGCTGAAGGATCCAGCAAACAAGCTCTACTTACAGTTTCTTGAGTTCATTCTGCCTCTTTTCAATGATCTTAATAAATCAATGCAGTCACAAGGCCCTCAGATCCATACCATGTATGAGTCAGTCAGCACTGTTTGTACGACAATCATGGACTGTTACATGAGAGACGATTATGTGAGGAGTACTGCTATTGAAAATATGCAGTACAGAAATCCATCCAATTTTGTTCCCCTTCATAGGATTTATTTGGGTGCCAAAGTATCTGCTGCAGTTGAAAATAACACTCATGGATTGTCCAAGCCTGATCTAGAAGCTTTTCAGAAACGTTGCTTATGGTTCCTCATTGAGAGTGTAAATCAGATATATGAGATTTCCATTTAAAAGCTTGATACTCAAGAACATCAGCTTCATTCATCCCAGAGTAGTCATGGAAAGGAATGTAACCTCCATTACACCACTAGCTAGTTTAGTTCCTGGGATAATAGGGCATGATCAGTTGAATGAGGCAGACAGGGAATGGAGGGTGTTGAGAAACACTGAACTTAATGTTCCAGATTCCACTGATGTTGAAGAGTTTTGGCATATAATTAAAGAAATGAAGAGTGGTGATGATACACCAATGTTTCCAAATTTGTCACAACTTGTTTCTGGTCTGCTCTGTCTTCCTCATTCAAGTGCCACAGCAGAAAGAATTTTCTCAGCTGTGAACAACCTGAAAACAAAACAGAGGAACAGTCTTTCAACCAAAACACTTGTAGGATTTCTCCATTCCAAACGGTATTTGGGGGATGCTAGATGTGGCACTTTTTCTGTTGATAACAAATTAATAAGTAAAATGAATCTAGGTATGTATGAGCGTGATGCAAGTGATTCGGATTAATCAGCAACTAACATGATCTTAGCCTTCTTTTAACCAAGAGAGTTTTTTCCTTACAGAAATGTGAAGCAAAGTGTTTTTATTTATGTTATATTTGTGCAGTGTGCACATGAATATGTATAAAGTAATGCAAATAGCTTGTACACACTCTTGTTTGTAAAAAAAAAAATATCTTTCCATCCAGTTTAATGTTTTCTTTCCTACCATAAGATACATTATTATGAGATGGGGAATTCTAGGGAATTTTTGCTCGAGGATTCAGGGAATTCTGGAGCACTTTGGTTGGCAGCACTGCCAACGATGATAAACAACAGTGACATTGCCGTTATTCCTGGTGGATTAACTTCAATCCTACAACCACTTGATGTGTGTCTGAATACACCATTCAAAGACTGCATCTGTGAGCAATGGAACGAGTGGATGATGAGTGCTAAAAAGCCGTTTACAGGTGGTGGGAATATGTGTGCTTCAGGTCTGGATGAGCTGTGATTTTGTTCTCAAGGCATGGAATGATATTTCTTTGGAAACAGTTAACTCTTTCAAGAAATGTGGAATATACAATTCAGTCAAACAGCAGAGAAGATGACAGTTTGTTGGCGGACGAGGAAGAGCAAGCCAATGCCAAAGCTACACCTTTGAATTGAGAGTTTGATCCTTATGACAAAGAATTGCAAACTTTTACCCTGGATGAGTTGATGAACTGATGATGTCAAATGTGGATGATTCTGATTTTGAAGGTTTTTAATCACTAACAGTTGATGTGATGACCTTAATTAAATGTAACTTTCTTTTAATCTATTGTATAAAATTCACGAGAACATGATTTTAAGTTTTTAATACAGTATGAGTTTATACTCAAATATTTAATGTATAACCCATTTTGATATCGGAGGTGGCACATGCAGCCTAGATAGCCTGTAAAACCCAGAGAAGAAGCTGGTTTAAAGTAAAACTTAACCAAAGGCTGTGTTGTTTAGAAATGTGTTAATAGTATCAATTCACTGATAAGTGGGAAGAGTAATAAAGGATTGGGGTTACTGGGGCTGCAAGCTCCTAGTGCCTAAAAAGTTGGTGCTCATCTTAAGCACAGAGCATACCTCTAAACCAACATTTAGTATGGAAATATTGGGAGTAGTCTTACACACAGGTTAGCCTTATACATCGGCAAATACGGTACACTATCCTGGCCAGTCTCTTGCTCTCCATCCCCTCCATGTGGCCAGACCACCTCAATGTATTTCTCTTAATGCCTTCTATCACATCCACATCCACACCACAATGCTCCTTCATTTCTTCATTTGTCAGCCTGTCTCCCCATGTAACTCCACATGCTCCTCTCAAAATAACTCATTTCCACTGCTCTCACTCTTGTATCCCTCCATCATGGTCCAAGCTTCACTTCCATCTGCTGGGGTTGGTCTCACAATACTATCATGCAGCGACTTTTTTATTTCCATGTTCACTTCCTTATTTCTTATCACCGCTTTAAAAAAAACCGCAACCTTTCTTCTTTGTTGTACCCTTTCAAGCACTTATCCTCCAAACTTCTAAACTTACTCATCACAATACCCATGTACTTAAATGCACTCACATTTTCCATTTCCTCATCATCCAACCTACATTCAGTGACCTTATTTTTCTCTAAGAAAATTACTGCATCCAATTAGAGGCAACTGTTAGAAGGCATAATCTACGGACATGGAGGCTGAGGCAAAGTATAACACTTACACACACACACACACACACACAAAACTAAAGAAAACAAACAGTTTTACATAAAAGTTTTTACAAAGTAGTTCAGCTTATTCATGTACTGCTTTTTCTATTTATCTACAATGTTTTAAAACAAATTCTAAAGAGATCACTGATAAGTTCATGGTTAACAGTAACACTGTACAACACAAAATACATAACATGTATTTAGGCATCAAATTCGACATCACATCCTTCATCTAAAACTGCTCCTTGCATTCAGATTTTGAGGCCAAAATCAGAATAAAATACAGTGAGGATTAAAGAGGCCCCACACAACTGTTTTGTATTTGTACACACATGGGGCAACCCTACCAGACTGAATCTGTTTAGCAGGCAGCTTCGAACCTCCCAAAGCAAACAGAGAGTAAAACTCGTCCTATTTTTCTTGGCTACGATTTTGTAGCACATTTATCTATCTATCTATCTATATACTGCCAGACACCTCAACCTCATAAGGGGTAGCAACAAACAAATCGCCTCCATGTCGCTCTGTCCCCCGCCATTTCACTGCCCTCCCCCAGTCTCACACCTCTCTCTAATATACCTCTCCACTCCATCCCTCCATCTCATCCTCGGCCTCCCCTTCCTTCTCCCTCCCTCCACCTCTTACATACACTCTCCTCATTAGTCTCTCACTCTCCACCCTCTCAACATGGCCAAACCACCTCAGAATATTTCTCCTAATGCGTTCTATCACATCCACATCCACACCATAATGCTCCTTCACTTCCTCATTTATCAGTCAGTCTCTCCATGTAACTCCACATGCTCCTCTCAAATAGCTCATTTCTACTGCTCTCACTCTTGACTTCTGTCCTTCCAACAAGGTCCACACTTCATATCCATAGATTAGTGTTGGTATCACAACATCAACATGCAGTGACTTTTTTACTTCCATGCTCACTTCCCTATTTCTTATCACTGCTTTCAAAGAACCAGCAATCATTCTTCCTTGTTGCACTCTTTCAAGCACTTCATCCTCCAAACTTCCATCCTTACTCATCACATTACCCAAGTACTTAAATGTACCCAAATTTTCTATTTCATCATCATCCAACCTCACTGTACATTCAATGACTATTTCTCTCGAAGACCATAACTTTACTCTTCCCTACACTCACTTTGAAACTCCATTTCTCACACGCTCTCCCAAACTCATTCACTAAGCCTCATAGTTCCCCTTTCATCTTAACAATACAGTATCATCTGCAAACAGCACTACAGGAAGTTTCCAAACGCTGCCCTCTCTCATTGCAGCCGCCCCAACAACCACTGCCCTACCCTGTATCTCTTTTATAACCCCATCCATATACAGCCTGAACAACCATGGAGATGTAACATATCCCTGTTTCAATCCAACATTTAGACAGAAGAATTCACTAAGTTCACTATCCACATGCACTGTAGCCTTAGCACCCTCATATACTGTATACTTGTATATTCTTCATGGCATTCAACAACTTCCCATTTACTCCATATATTCTTAATATTCTCCACATTCCTTGTCTATCCACTCAGTCATATGCTTTCTCCATATCCATGAAGGGTGCATACAACTTCTTTTCCTTCTCTAGCAACTTTTCCACTAAAGACCTATGGATGAATATCTGAGCTACACAACCTCTTCCCCTTCTAAAACCTTCCTGTTACTCTTTCTGTTCTTTGTAGCACATACTCATCTAATTTATTTTCCCTAGATACCTTAATACCTTCTTGTGTGTTATCCATGCAAATTATGCATGTATAAGCCCCCCCCTCCCAAAAAAAAAAAAAAAATCAAAGTGCAAAATGCAAATTAAATAAACAAGAAAAGTGCTATGAAGTCTCCTAAAATTATGCATGTATAAGCCCCCCTCCCCCCCCAAAAAAAAAATCAAAGTGCAATATGCAAATTAAATAAACAAGAAAAAGTGCTATGAAGTCTCCTAAATCAATGGGAACATTCACAGACTCCCAAAATTGCCAATTTTTACCTGATAACTTAATCTGAAAAATACAAATGTGGTTAACTAAACTACTGTTTTGTATGTGTTTCCTTCATCACTTTGTTCATAAACATAATTTTATGAAGCTATTTGCTCAATAAAATAAGGAAAGGATTCTTCGATGTGATAAAGTTGAAGGGAATCCCTAAATTGAACCTAATATACTGTCTAAACCTTGGGAAAAATATTAGTAGACTAACAGCGATTATTCACATTCTCAGTCATGTCTTCTAATATAATTTTAATCAAATATAATTTTCAAACATATAAAGTATGTCTATTTATAATACTAACACAGTCATTTGGCTGCAAAATATTTATAGGGATCAGATGAAGATTACATGTACACATCCATGTAAAGCTTTGTTATTGTCTTCCTGGAAACATTGGTGCTTGCGATTTCAGTTGGTGGCTTCGTCTTCACATTGTTTTGGCTCCATAAATTATGCTTTTTCTTATACCTAATAGTCAGTATATTCTCTTCAGCTGAAGTGAGCATGGAAGTAAAAAGTCACTGCACGATAATATTGTGATACCAACTGCAGCGTATAGAAGTGAAGTTTAGACCTTGTTGGATGGATGTGAAGTCAAGAGTGAGAGCAGTGGCAATGAGTTATCTGAGAGAAGCATGTGGAGTTAAGTGGAGAGACAAAGTGACAAATGAGAAAGTGGAGGAGTGTTGTGGTGTGGATGTGATAGAAAGTGTTAGGAGAAATACACTGAGGTGGCTTGGGCACGTGGAGATGATGGAGAGCGAGAGACTAACAAGGAGAGTGTATGTGAGTGAGATGGAGGAGGGGAGAGGGAAGGGGAGGCTGAGGATGAGATGGGGGGATGGAGTAGAGAGGTACATGTGAGGAGGGGTGTGAGATGGTGGGAGGTCAGTGAAATGGTGGGTGACAGGATGATATGGATGCAATTTGTTTGTGGCCACCCCTTACACGATTGAGGCATCTGGCAATTATAATTCTTCCATACATCTTCCTTACCAAACTCAATAAACTTATGCTATGATAATTTTTGCACTCACTTCGCTCACCTTTATTTTTGTACAATCACAGCCTTTTTCCACTCTGCTGGCACAGTTTCTCTCATCCATGCCTTCTTACATATCTCCAACTAGCACTTCATTCCACTCTCTCCACTACACTTAATCATCTCTGCATACACCTCATCAACCCCAGCTGCTTTCCCATTTTTCAGCCACTTCACAGTACTCTTCACTTGCATAAGTGTCACGTCTCCTGGCACTGCATTCCTTCTCTGCACACCCCCAAAACCAATCATGTTTACAGCCACTCTGCTCTCTCTGTTCCCACTCATCATCCTTTCAAAGTATTCTTTCCATCTGGTCCTTACTTCATCCCCTAGGGCTAATAATCTACCACCTGCATCCTTCACACCATCACATTTCTTTCCTCTTTCACTTATACATTTCTGCACCACTTTCCAGAATAACTTTCTATTTTCAGAGTACTGTAGTTTGCATTCATTTTTCTTCCTATATCATCATTTACCTCCTTCTTCTTCCTCTTCACTAGTCTCTTTATGTGCTTCTTGCTCTCAATATATTCGGTTTTCATTTCAACTGAACCCATGTCCTGTAACCACTTTGGCCACTTTTTCCTCTTTTCCTCCACCACTCTCTTAACCTCATCATCCCACCACACTGTACCTTTCTTCTTTGTTGTTACTCTTGCCACACCACACACTGTTTTAGCATTCCTTACTAAGCAATCCCTATATGCATTCCACAGGCTGTCCAGATCCATTTCATTCCAATTCACTGATTCTAACTCCTCCTCTACTTTGGTCCTGTAATCATCTGCCATTTCTTTGATCCTCAGCTTCTCAACTTTCAGTCTTTCTCCCTGGCTGTTCCTCTCTCTCCTGATCCACCTCACTCCTCTCAGCTTGATCTTTATGTGCGTCTTTGTGTTTGAAATACGAGTTACAAATGCACAACCTCTTCTCCTGACACATATCTTTTAGTCACTTCCCATTATCATTTTCTCCTGGTACTGTACTCCATAACAACCCATTATGTCATCCTCAGGACCACTGCATACTCTTCCATTCATATCCCCCATTACAATCGCTTTATAGCTCCAGGGCACTCCCACTGCTTCATCCAGCTCATCCCAAAATCTGTCTTTCACTCACTCTTGTCCTCACACAACGCATATGCTGCAATCACCACGACTTTCACCTTCTCAAACTTGAACTTGACGTACATACACCTCAAGCTGACACATTTGTAGTCTCTCATTCCACTCTGCCACACCTCATTCATCAACAAAGCAACTCCTTCCTTGCATCTTCCTCACCCATTCATTCCCAATCTTAAAAGAGAGAAAGAGAGGGGGGGGGAGATCCTTTCAATCTCATGATGTATTTTTCCATTTCATTCTTACTACTTACAGGATACTTCATTCAACTTGGGAGAGACTCATCAAACTGCAGAAATGTGATATACAGTGGCTTTACTTACTCCTTCCTAACCTGACTACAACTGTGAGGTGCTATCATGATTAACCCATTGAGATTCCAATGACCCGTTCACGCATAAATCCAACCTCAGAGATTCTGATAATGCATTCAAGCATCATTTTAAGATACTTTTGTGCAGCAATATATTCATCATAGATTGCGTTTAAGCATCATAATTTCAATTCATCAATTTGACTTTTTATTGTTTTTGTTTTCCTTTTTTGAACATACTATGATAAAGTACAACTATTCAGATTTAAAATGACACCAAAACCAGCATTTTATCATGAAAAGTACATTTACAAAGACAAGCTGATCAAGGTGAAAGATCACTAAGCGAATATGCGGCCGAGAATCTATACAAAACTATGCATCTTTTTTCTTTTGCTTTACCGCGCAATAACATCCATAAATAGCCATAAACTATATATCACTGTAAAGGTAACTTACCGTAGTTTTGCATGGTTCAAACCAGATTTATACATCTTTACTACATTATTCTTGAATATTTTTCTACAGAAAGGTATAAAATTTTTGGTTTTCGCCTTACTTCAATTCATCATTTTGACTGTTATTGTCTTTGTTTTTCTTTTTTGAACATACAATGATAAAGTAAAACTATTCAGCTTTGAAATGATGGCAAAATCAGCATTCTATCATAAAAAGTACATCTACACAGACTGATCAAAGGAAAAGATCACTAAGCGAATATGCTGCTGAGAATCACACAAAATTGTGCATCTTTTGTCTTTCACTTTACTGTGCAATACCATGCATAAATGGCCATAAACTATATACCATTGTAAAGGTACTTTATTGTAGTTTTGCAAGGTTCACACTAGATTTATATCTCTTTATTATTGGAGAATATTTTTCTACGGCAAGGTATAAAATTTTTGGTTTTCGCCTCATCATTGTGACTTTTTATTTCCTTAATTTTCTTTTTGTGAACATACCACGATAAAGTACAACCATTCAGCTTTAAAATAACTCCAAAATCAGCAATCTATCATGAAAAGTGTATTTACACAGACCGATCAAAGAAAAATATCGCGGTGTGAAGATGCAGGTCGGCACGAAAGCGGCTGACTCTATGACAGACGTAATCTGACCCGGGCTGAAATCCAATGAGGTCAATATGAAAAAATACATCAACCAGGTGTCAAAAAGGATTACATAAGCCAACTGTGGCAAGCATTAACTAAAGTGGCCAGTCGGTATTAATTTTCTTTAAGATTTTGGCATTCTGACTGCTTCATTGGTTCATTAACATACACATCCAAGTAAGTACAAAATAATATAGTTGGCTACTGTAGTTCATCCTGTATATACTCATTCTTGAATTAGAAACGGTCTACAGTAATGTACAAATGCATCGCAACAGAAAATAAGATGACACAATTCAATGATCTAAAACTTACGCCTTGCAGAGGGGTATCCTGTCAACACTGTCAGGAAAGTATTTGGGCTTGATGGTATGTCGTACACCCATGTCATTCATAGGAAGTGGCCGGCCTGGGTTAGCAGCATACAGTTTTGCTGAAGACTTGTGTCGAGGAAGATGGCGCAGTTGCATTGTCCAAGCTGCACGACCAAATGGGCCACGGATCAGTGCAGTGACAGTAGGCTGAGGATCTGGTTGGGGTTGATCAATGTAGAGTAAGACAGAATGATGGGCAGGGATACTTTACATACTCTGGAGAAACATTGTGGAGATGTATAGAAGTAACATTCAAAGCTACCTTAAAGATGAATGCAAAAGGAGACACTAACCTTAAGAAACTCTGTCAGTAGTTTTAAAAGTTTTCTATTACATACTAGTGTGTAAGCTTCGCATTTCCAAGAAAGCTGTAGGTTAACTTCCATAGTACCAAAATTTGCAAAACTGAATTTTTCACTGAGTAATTACTCACCATGATCCTCTTTGGAGAATGGATACTGACTGGATAAACAAGTAATAAGTAACAACAAAAATGATGACAGTTTTCCCATCCACCCATTCCATCCATCATCCAATCCTACGTTGCCCCATAAGAAGCATAGAAGCCCGGGGCCAGGCAAGCTGGTCCTGACATTTAACATGAAAGTGACCAGCCTCACTCATTCCTGAGTGGCATTATGTGAGCAATAAACCCCAAACAACCCATGGATATAAACTTTCACCGGTTCAATCCGATTGGAGTGACATAAATACCCACTAAACCACCAGGTGCCAAAATCTGGTTATATGGTTACCAACCTGCACAGCAAATGGTTTCCTGGTGTACAGGAAACCATTTGGCTTGTCACACAGTGTAGTCACCCATAAGCAGAAGGAAGATGGAAGAATGAAGGAAAGAAAGACAGAAGAGGGAGTGTAAAGCCACCCATAGGCAGAAGGACAAGGAAAGAAAGAAGAAGAAAGAAGATGGAAGGAAAGTTGATGATGATGAAGAGGGAGTGTAAACCCACCTGTAGGCAGAAGGACAAGAAAAGAATGAAGGAAAGAAAGAAGAGGATGGAAGGAAAGATGATGATGATGATGATAATGATGCCATTTAGACAGATACCCTAGCAATAATTAGCATGAGGAATAACACTTCTGTGCACCAGGAAACCATTTACTACGCTAGGTGATAACAATATACCCAAATTATGGTGCCTGGTGGTCTAGTGGGTAATTAAGGCACTCCAGTCAGATTAAGCTGGTGCAGGTTTATATCCAAGGAGTGGTCGGGATTTATTGCTCATTTAAAGCCACTCAGGGATGTGTGATGCTGGTCACTTTCATCTTAAATGTCAGGACCAACTTGCCTAGCCCCGGGCTCCTATGCTCATCATGCGGCAACACTGGATTAGATGATGGATGGATGGATTACCCGTATTTCGCAGCATATAAGATGGTGCTGTGTGAAAGACGCACCCTAATTCTGGCAGGGCAGGTCTGACAAAAAAAACTATGTCTTGACCAAGACTGCAGAAAGGTTCCTTGATATGAGTAGTTGTCACTCAAATAAACACTCACCTTTCAGAACCTCTATTCAGTACTGAACATCTGTCTCTGCTATCTTTATTCTTATGTAAAAGTAGGGCACAAGACGAGAAGTCTGCCTTTCAGAACCTCTATTCAGTACTGAATATGTCTTTGGTTTCTTTATTTTTAGGTAAAAGAGGGGTACAAGACAAGAAAACAAACAACTCCTTCCTTACATGAAGTTACTTGGTTCCAAGATGCTGTCTTAACCCTTTGAGATTCCGATGACGATTTTAATCGTCATTTCAAATCCAACTTCAGAGATTCCAATGACACTTTTAAGAAACCTTTGTAAAATATTCACTATAAATCGCATTTATGTGTCAGAACAAAGAAACTCGAGTGTGACATCACAGTATGGTTGCTCTATGCATGGCGGGTACTGCACAGCTGGTCTGACTCATGGCTTTGTTTCTTTATCACTTTATTCTTGGTGAATATTTTTCTGCAGCAAGGTATAAAATTTTTGGTTTTTGCCTAACTCCAACTCGTCACTTCTGTTGATTGAAGTCCTGCATGCAATGGGGGGCAATCACAGGGTTGAAGAATAGGTAGTCTTCCTGCTGTAGAATCTTTATTTCCCTAGGAGATAGATAAGGAAGTGAAGAGGTGAGGTGAGGTGCACACATGCCTCGAAGTGGAAGAAGCTCTCTCTCTGCTCGCGCAGGCGCATAGCATGACGGCGACTGCGCGGCACATTTGAATAGGCACATTGACATGGGTAAATGTTACATTGACATGGGTACATTTTATACATCCACAACTTCGACTTTTTATTTTCTTTGTTTTCCTTTTTGAACATTATGTATTACAATAAAGTATAACTATTCGGCTTCAAAATAACACCACAACCAGCATCCTATCATAAAAAGTGTATTTACACTGGCCGATCAAAGAAAATTATTGCAAAACGAATATGAGGCCGAGACTAAAATAAAACCGTGCATTTCTTTGCTTTCACTTTTCCACACAATAAAATGCAAAAATTACCATACTCTATATATCACTGTAAAGGTAATTTACTGCAGTTTTGCATGGTTTAAATCAGATTTACATATCTATATTAGTTTTCTTTTTTGCCGAATATTTTTCTATGGCAAGGTATAAAATTTCAGGTTTTTGCCTAACATCAATTTGTCATTTTGACATTTTATTTTCTTTGCTCTCTTTTTTTGAACACACTACGATAAAGTACAACTATTCAGCTTTAAGATGACACTAAAACCAACATTCTATCATGAAAAATGAATTTACATAAAGGGATCAAAGAAAAATATTGCGCCACGAAGATGTGGGTCAGCTCGAGAGTGGCTGACTCTAGCACATACATAATGTGTTCAGCCCAGAAACCTGAGAGGGTTAACACTGTCTATGTTTATTTAGTCAGACTCCTTTTGTACAATAATTTGAGAAATAATGTTCATCTCCATTAAAGTATAATCAATATGTACCAGTATACAGAGATAAGTATTATTTTTCTTCATATGTATTTAAAACAACAAAACTCAGTATAATCCGTTCTTTCATTCACTTAAGAAAATATAAAGGCCATTAAAAGTATGAATACACTTTATCTCCAAATCAACTGCCTGCATGTACTGTATATTACAATCGTAGACAACACAAACAGATTTTCGAAAATCAGTTACAAGGAATGTTAACAGCATTTTATTTACCCTAAAAGTAACTGATTCTACTCAGACTTGTGACCCACACCTCCGGTGTTACAATATTTTCCCACATTCAGTCTTGACTCAGTGTGATATGAGACTGCTATAACCTGCTCCTGATTTCTCACTACCTACAGACAACACATTCACTTCCTAAACTGAAAAAAATATACTTAAACAAACACTACTTCACTGCCATCACTAATTATGCATTCTCACTAACCTCTGAAAACCTCCTCAATAATAATAATAAAAAGAACATAAATGTAGCACTTGTATATACACACTAAAAACAAATTACAATGTTTTGCAACCAAAATTAAATATAGCAAGGCTGTTTGGGAACAAGGCATACAGCTGTCTCTACTCTATTCTCTCAATAACACTCCCTCACTGACAGCACTGTTTGCCTCACAACATCAAAAGTTAACAAAGCATTCTTAACTTTTCACAATTTACTAAAAACATTCATTCACCTCAAAACATCGAGTATAGTGAAAACATTTAAACACCCATTCTTATGCCTTAGTAACACTGCAGTCTTCCAGTTGCTAAACCATTGTATGGTAAGTGACAGCTCTAAGAAAAGTGCAAGAAAAATCCAGCCCCATTTTCAAATATAAGAACATAATTCTGAACTGGAAATGCCAAGGTGAATATCCAATAGAGATCTAGGTAAATAAAATTATAGATGGATAGGAACAAAGACATTCATTCAACCACCCGACTTCCCTGCACACAAAACTTCTCATTACATGTTATCAAAATCCTACATCACTCCTTTTCTACCAGTTTCAACCAAAAGGTTAGGTAAGCAGGGGAGAGCCTTCTTCTTATCCTGTTTTATTCAAACAGTTTAGTTAAAGAAGCTGCCAAACATGAGCTAACCAGCCTACTGCAATTACTGTATTCTCTTACTATTGCTAATGCAAAAGTTTTTAATTGAGCACAAACAATTAGCGAAACTTTCCAAACTAGGGACATTTGATTCACCCCACAGTAACCCCTTCAGTGGATGATCTTCCTGGAACTGAATAAAACCATCCGCCAAGCAAGAATAGTACCCTATAAAATGGGATGAAAGGATCATGATAAGTGGTTTATCACTGTGCCCCTACCTGGACTTCTCCCACTCCTGCCTCATTAAGTACACTCACTCTACACTCACACTCAAACCCACACCCACACCAACACGCATTGGGATGCATTCGCTTTCGTCGATTGTGACAGCTTTACTAGGGGAGAAATGAGGAAAAGGGTGAACAGGATCAATCACTCTGATCAGCTGTGAGGTAGAGGGTGAATGGGATCGATTGCTCTTATCGTTTTGTAAGGTCTGAATACAACAAAATGGCGGAGGCCGAGGATGAGATGGAGGGATGGAATGGAAAGGTATATGAGAGAGGGGGGTGTGAGTTGGGAGTGTGGTAGTGAAATGGCAGGGGACAGAGTGACATGAAGGAAATTTGTTTGTGGCCACCCTGTGCAGGATTGAGGTGTCTGGCAATAGACAGATAGATAGTACTGTATTAATTATCTACTCAGTAAATTTTGTCCCATTCTCGTAACGTTTCGTTTCGTTTTTGAAGGCTCCAACATGCTTGCATGCGTCGGCCTTGGTCACCTAATGGCGACTCTCCACGCTGCTCGATCCCTGGCAGCCTCCCTGTTCAGTCCCTTAACCCTTAAGTCACACTTAATGACTTCGTCCCATGTCTTTCTCGGTCTACCCCTCCCAACCCCTCCCCCAGTATTAACACCTCTCACCCTCTGTACCCAATTATCATCCCCCATCCTCTCCACATGTCCAAACCACCTAAGCCTACATCTCCTCATCACAACACCAATACACTCCAGTCCCATCCTACCTCTCAACGCATCCATCGAAAACCCAGCCCCCCCAGGCCTTGCACGCAGGGATGCACTGCACATCCACCTAATCAATGTCATTTCTGTACATTTAAACCTGCGAATATCCTCTTCCTTTACTGCCCAGGTCTCACTACCAAACAGCATCACACTCCTAACACATGCTGCATACAAAGACCCCTTAGCACGTAAGGAGAGTCCTCTCAATGTCAGGAGAGGCAACAGCTCCCTGAACTTCTTCCAACCACTACTCACCCTAGCAACCGAGCTAACTCCAGCCCCACCTCCGGCACATAACATGTCTCCCAAATAACGAAACTCCTCCACACACTCAAGAGACTCACCTGCAAGCTCAACCCTCTCACGCCTAACAATCTCCACCTGCTCTCCCCGACACGCCGCACACATGAAATCGGCATCATCTCGCAGTCTACCTCTAATACCACTACAACTCTTGTGCACCCACTTATCACAAACACTACACAAGATGGAATTACTTCCCACACCCTTGTGGCAAACTGCACATGGCTGCTCTCCCTCTTCTCCCTCTTCTCTGATTGTACCGCCACCAACCCTAGATATCATCACTTTTGTTTTATCTGCATTTACCCTTAAGCCCTTGTACCCCATACCATCTCTCCACTTATTAAATCTTTCCTCCGCCTCCTTTTCATTCTCCGCAATCAACACCAAATCATCAGCATACAACATCTCCCATGGGAGTCCATCTCTGAAGTCACGTGAGAGGGCTTCAAGCACCATGATAAACAACAAGGGACTCAAAACTGACCCCTGATGCACACCAACATTCACGGAAAACTCATCACTCAAAGCTCCATTCACTCTTACCTGGGTGCGAGCACCCATGTACATAGCCATAACCACCCTAACCAGCCATTCTTCCAACCCTAGCTTGCTCATTGCCCACTTCACCACCTCTCTAGGGACTCTGTCAAAGGCCTTTTCCAAATCAACAAAAAAAAAATACAATTCCCTTTTCTTTCCAATATATTTTTCCTGAAGCTGTCGAACAATGAATATGGCATCAGTGGTCCCCCTGCCTGGCATAAACCCAAACTGCATCTCATCGATATTCACTCTTTCTCTAATCATACCTTCTAGAACTCTCTCCATTACTTTCATTATCTGATCTAAGAGCTTTATACCTCTGTAATTTCCCCTTTCCAGGGTATCACCCTTTCCTTTGTACACATTTACAATTACACTCCTCAGCCAATCATCTGGGACAACACACTCATATATAATCCTATTTATCAGGTCAGTGACTAACCTCACCCCAGTATCTCCTGAGGCCTTCAACATTTCGGCAGTCAACCCAGACACACCTGCCGCCTTCCCCACC
>JAGKTI010013096.1:0-12848 GCA_018397915.1 Birgus latro
GCTGTATTTGACTTGTAATTAAGCAATAGTTGGCAACTCTTCTATCCTATGAGGGACAAGGAGCTCGCCATGTTAACACTCCTTGAGCAGATTTCACTCCGTCAGTAGCTGCGCAAAACTCCTGTATATACACCCCAATGGACGCCTGATTGCCCAGGAAAGACCGAAACAGCACGCCCGTCGTCATCTTGTTGTTCGACTCATTATATAGCTAAGTGACCTTATTGATTTGGCCAAATCTTAGGGAACTAGCTAGTATATGAGAGGTGGTTGTAGGTGAGTTAGGGGATTTAATTGCCTGATTTTCTCACGAGACTTATGCAAATTTACCTCTGTTAAACTTAGATAACTTTCTCCAGTGAGGAGTATCTAGGAGGCTCGTTTTTTTCTCACAATAACAGTACTGCTACTTTCATACACATGTATCATACCTTGCCAATGTGATAAAAATTAACAAGACTACCCATCATCTGTGAGCCAAGGAAACTGTAACAATACTGTTAGATGAAAACTTGACTATCATGTATCCAGGCTGGATGACTCCCAATTCCGGATGAGCGACATATGAACTCAAGTTGTGACTCTAATCAACGTTTATTAATAACTTGTACTTTGCAGTCAAGATTTCAGTTTCCGCCACAAAGACAAACACAGACACATTTCGTAGTTATAAAAATAATGACCATTGACTTCATCTACCTGTGACTCAAAACAACTTTTATTAATAAGTTTTCATTCTACAATCAATGCTTTCTGACATTTCGGTTTTCGACACGGACAGACACACACAGATACATTTCATACAAAAATAATGACCATCGACATCGTCTACCTGGCACAATAATCCTTTCGTCAATATTTACCCCTTGACCATCATCATGTCCTTTTCAACCTTAATCCCACCGGACAATTTTATTCACATTAGGAAGGGCATCGCAGACAGAAGGGTGGGGGCTGGGGTGTTCAAATTATAGCTATCGATTTAACCCCACCAGGTGCTTCTTCGTATGAATTTAATCGTCAGGCGGCAGGAAGAGTAGACGCTAAAAAAAAAAAGGCCATTGCATTGAAGGGCTTAATAATTTGCGACCTCGGCTATTCATGTGCAAATTTTGGACGTTACGAAATACAAGTAGAAAAAAAAATGAGCTTTGATTTATACTGCAGATAAAAAATTAAGAAAATTAATAATGATCCCACAAGTACCGTATTTATAAGAAACCTTTATCTCTCTCATCGGGCTGAAACAGCAAAATGGCATCATGGTACTGAGTGAAAATAAACTGAGACTATACGACCCAGTCACTAGGAGAAAAGTATACTGCTGAGTTGAATACAATTCTGGTAGGCTTAGTCTGGTGGTAGGGAAGGATATAACAAAAAAAAAGTTAGATTATCACACTGAAAAGTTTTGAGAAGGTTATTTCTAACCCTTCCCTATGAGAGGCCTGTCAAGAGCTGAATGAAATCGTCTGGCTGTACCATGAATAAAATAACAGGTGAAGGTTAAATGACCATGTCTAACCAAATCACTATAAAGGATTTAGCCTATCCTAAAAGCTGGTTCAGTCGTTTGGCAGTTGCAAAGGTAAAAAGCTATGACATGAACGTTAAAATATGTCTAAAATATTCATTATATCTAGCATATCCTAAAAACTGGATGTGGTGGTAACACAAAAAAAAAAAAAAAAAAGGACGTCATCGTACTGAAAGGGTTAATTAACTACTCCCAAGGTTGCAATATCTCCAACCTTACTAGGCTAACAAAATATGTTGCTTTACCATATCAGGGGCGACACGAATAGGCTACACAGTTATTCGTGTGGAAGAAAAAGAAAGTGAAAGCCATCATCACCAAACCATCACCATCATCATCATCATATTCCCACTCTCATATATGAAGTGGGCAGCATCGCGAAACATAAAGGAAAAAAATACCGCTACATAACTACCACCACCATGATGATGAGAATGATGATGATGATGATGACTGACTGATAACTGATGACGACGACAATCATCATCATCATCATCATCATCATATTATTATTATTATTATTATTTTTTTTTTTATTATTATTATCATCATCATCATCATCATCATCATCCAGATCTCCTTTCCCAGCCTAGGGCATGATGAGGAGTAGCAACGTCCAGACAGCCAAAGTTTGCACAGTTTAATGGGCCACGCTTCCATTCACTCATCTTTCAAGCCCCTGGATTCCTGGCTCTATCTGATACGCCAAAAACTTTCACCACATTCTGTAGCTTCACATAAATGTATCCGATAGTGTCAATCTGGACGCTGTCACATTAAAAAGGGGGTGCCAAATTCCTGATCATGCACTTCTCCTCACAACATTCATCCAGCCAGGACGATCTCTTGTCAGTCCCCTAGCCTCACCGACTTCCATACCTCGCTTCTTCACACACTCATCCACCATATCCCTCCACATTCTCCTTGGCCTACCTCGCCTCTTCCCTCCTTCAAATTCGCTAAGATATAACTTTTTCACCACACTATTGTCATCCATTCTCTCCACATGACCATACAATCTCAGCACACTCTCTTCAGTTCTGGTGTCCACAGACTTCTTCACTCCGCATCTTTCACGAATCATATTATTTCGTATCCTATCCACTCTCTGTACTCCACATACATTCCTCAGCAGTCCCATCTCCACTGCTCTTACTCTTAACTTTTCATTTTCATGCCACACCATAGTCTCACATCCATATGTTAAAGCTGGCACTAACACTCCTTCATGTAAGCCTCGCGCAGCTGCAACACTGAAGCCTCTGTTTCTTATCAAGGCCTTCATAGCCCCAGCTACTTTCCTTCCTTGCGTCACTGTACCTTCCACATTTCTTGCACATTTTCCTCTATTTTCTATCACTGTACCTAAGTATTTGTACCGTACTCTCTCACCAATTCCAGTCTCTCTCCATTCACTGTAACATCACACTGGGAGTCACCTTCTTTCTCGATTACTATCACATTACTCTTTTCTACTTTTACTCTCAAGGCACGACGCTCACAGACATCAGCAAAACTCTGCACTAGTCTATCAGGGTCTTGTCCGGTATTTGCAAGCAGTACTGCATCATCAGCATACAACAAATTTGAGATATTCCAACCATCACAATTCATTCTTATTATTATTATTATTATTATTAATACTGGTATCGTGAGGATCCAGAAATGGATTTTTTAAAAGCAGAAGTTATCAGAGCTGGGAAAAAATGGGGACACACACACACACACACACACACACACACAAATAGTGGAAACAGCTTACCCAACCAGGTCGGGTCAGGGTTGAATGTCTTACCCACCACAACCTGTTTTCCTACTTTATTTTTTCTCATGTTTCTTCTGGTATTCATGGACTTGCAATAAATCTTCCTCTCAGTATTTTCAAACATAACCCAAGTGATCTGACCATTAATTAAATGAACGCCGGCCTGAGTAAAATGATGTTATAAGAAAGTAAGTAGTATTAAACAACTGGAAAAATTACAAAGACAAAAGAATATATGCATGTTACGGGAAAAGTATACAATTAAGCCTGCATACAACGCCTTAGCAATGTGCAAAACACCTCAAACATCATAAGCTACACCTACTCATTACCCATGCAGATAAAAACGAACCAAACCAAACCAAACCTGACCTACAAAAGAGTTAATGAAATTGCACTTTGGCAGTTAGTTTAGGCAGTACCTGATTAGCAAACATTATTCAAGATGTCTAATTTTAAACCCTGTCATTGATCTACAAACTTCCTAACATTTGTAAGTTTCCGGTAAGTGCGGATGGATAACACTGACTACTGGTACCTGCACTTCTACACATCTTGTATTCTAAATATTGAAAGAGGAAAACACATGCGCAGGTAAAAGAAACACCGTGTTCAACAAAAACAGAATATTACCCACAAATTTTTCACACATTATCAGGTTTATATGAATGTATTAAAAAACACACGAACAAATCCGAATAAGCTTCTTTTGTTGGTTGGCTGGATTTAGTATGCATGAAGAAGCACCTGAGAAGGGATTGGCTACTTTTTTTGTGTGTTAATATTCGATGGACTAATTATCTGGCAGGCGTATGTAAAGCAGATGATTAGGACTGTGAGCCTGGATGCTAAAGGACTGAATGATATATGACTGTGTCCCATTTTAGACTAGGTTCTGGACATGCTGATGATGGTTTTCCCAATTTCCCACTTTCTTTGTCTCTTAATCATACTTCACACTATTCACAGGTGGGAAAAGAGGTTAGTATAATATTATGAGGTCCCAGGAGGGTTCAGGGCCTACATCAATGAAGCAGTAGCAAACCACTCTACAATCATGGCAGTCAAAAAATCAGCTACCACCTTGATTCAAATCGAGGGCGTTAGCACAAGCTCCCCTCTGACACGAGACGTCTACCAGTCATGTCACTACGACGACTATAGTTACATTAAAAAAAAAAAAAAAAACTTGCTTTTCGATTTAAAGGCAAATGCCAACGTGTGCCTATTTTGTTAGCATCAGAAGGCTATTACGGTTGCTTATATTTGCTAGGGCTAGGCTACCATACCAAGGCACACACACACACACACACACACACACACACACTGAACAAAACCATATGACCGAGCTGCTGTGTAATTCATTTCGCTGAACAAAATACCACACATACAGTAAGTAGTGACCATGAACACTTCACAGCTACATAGGAATAACACCCCCCCCCCCCCTCTCTCTCTCCCTAAAAATTAATCCAAAGCGTCAACAATCTCCCACAACTTACCACGCAGAAATGCAAAAAAATATACAAACAACAAGACAAGCAGAAATATGTGGCGCGTACAGAAAGTTCCAGCATTTTTCAAGCACAAAGAATGGGACAGGAGTTATTTGGCGAGCACAAAAAGGTTCCAGTATTTTACAAAGCAGCAGTGAGAGTTTGTAGAAATTAATGTTATTCCTGTCAAAGAAGAGAGAATAAAACTGTGTGTGTATGACTTACCTTACAATAGATGGGCAGTCGACGTCGAGCAAGGAATTCTGGATACTGGGAAGACTAGCGAAGCACTGCAGTTGATTGTAAGCAAACGATACTTTCTGTTAATGATTATGTTAAGAAGACTATATTTTTTGTTGCTGATTTGACACTCATACCACCTCAGTGCATTTTTGTATAGGGTCATTGCACGAACTTTTTTTTTTTTCGACATAAATGCCAAGGGATTCCTGGCACATCACTATTAACCTACTATTGTGCAAACTTCTTGACAACTGATTATGCGTTGGTACAGTTTGACCGTGTTTTTTGGCTTAATGGATTTTTTTTTTTTTTACTCATTTTATTCTGCGTTCATATAAGATCACTGCATTTTTGTGTAAGTTCACTGTATTGATTTTGGCTTCACTTACCTCCAGTGCATTAATTTTTGGCATATACCGACATAGCCTATGAGACAATGGACAGTGGGAATTGCTTGCACTGCTTTGCTAAGTGTAAAGGTTTTGATATTTTAATGCCTTCTTCAGCTTTTCCACTGAGTCTGCGTTCATTTCACGTCGTTTCAAGTACAGTAGCTTCATTTAAAAGGTTCATTTTCTGTTTCATTGCACTGAGTTTGGGTACATTTCACGTCAGTGCATTTGGTTCATTATTTACCTTGCTACATTGATTTTACGTTCAATGTTCATTTCACTGTAGATTTTTTCACAGATCAATTTCTTTCATCAAGTTTATGGTTTAATGTTCACTTTCTTGCACTGATTTTCGAAAATATTACCCACGTCCCTGCATTTGTGTGTACATTTCCTTTCATTGATTTCTGCATTATTTTGGACTCATTATTCACTTTCTTCCGTTCTTGGGCACTTTATCCATTTTCATACCGAAGTTTGCATTTATTTATGAGTTCAGTGTTTACTTTCCTGCATTATTAGGTATGCTGTTCACTTTTTCCACAGGTTTTCTAAAAGTATATTTTTCATTTAGGTACTTACATTAATTTACAGTTTAACTCTTCACTTTCTTGCACTGAGGTTTTTTTTACTGCTTATTCATATTTTACATAAAGTTTTAACTAAGCTGTTCACTTTTTGGACTGATTTTTTGGTACACTGTTCTCTTCGATTCACTGATTTAAGGTTCACTCTGAGCTTTCTTGCATTAACATTTAGACTCATTGTTCACTTATTTGTACTGAGTTTAATCTGACGCAACTGCACTCATTTTAGATTTCTTGTTTCACTCCATAAGCTTAACAAACAACGGAATCTAATACTGTGTTGGTTTTCAGTATTTCAACAATCCTCAGATCACCGCTCGCTCCAAACACTGCCAAAACTACACCTGGAAAGGAAATTCAGTACTGATTATTAAAACCTTCCCCGAAATTCATGTACAGAAAGCATATAGGCTAGTAGCATATTTTAAGGATATTCAGTCATGAATCATTCCATCAATTCCTTGCACACACTGTCTGTACAAAGCACATGTATGTTGATTTGCATAAGCTTTGCAATTTTGTTCAGTGTCACATGCACCAAGTTTCTGCAGGCCCAGTGCATATGACACCCCGGTAACCATACTTTAGGCTGTAACTGGGGAATAAAGATTTCAAGTTCCCCGGCATTCCAAAATTTCCAACACCACTACTGGCTTCAAAACATAAAATTCCATTTGTATCGGCCAGATCTCAGTGTTCCAAAATTCAACTATTCCCAAACTAGCAAGTGTATTGGGACACCATAACGTCTTCAAGCCTTTCCCTAAATTCTGCACAATATACCTACTTCAAGCCATTAGCTGTCATGCGTCTTGGTGTTCCATCATCATTGATGACTTCAAATACAAAACAAAATTTGTATCGCCAGGTTCGAATCCTCGCTGGGGCAGGGAACAGTTTAAGGATTTGAATTTCATTAAATCAGGCTTTACTGATCTACCAGGAGACCCGCCGACATGTCGTAAAAATAACCCCGCTAATACCAATACATCAGTCCTGTATGAGACAGCCCTAGCATGTATTCAATATGGACGGTGGGTGTTAGCGCCGAAGTGGTGACATGCAGAGGTGTATGGTATGTAGGAGGACGGCTGGGCCTTGATAGCAGGCTGTAAAGCCTATGCCCAGAGTCGGACACATAAAAAAAAAAAAAAAAAAANCTCCTACACGTTCCAGCATTTTTTGCATTACTATTAAATTCAGTTACTACAAAACGCCACTTGTATCCGCCATATTTATAAATGTTCTTGCGTCAACACTAACTTCAAACATTGCAAAACTCCTCATACATCGGCAGTGCTTATAGGCTTTCCAACAATTTGCCGCTCGCTCATCAAAGTCGGCGCCATTTTTATTCGTCACGACTCGAGGGATATTAGGCTTCGTTGCGCAGCGGGGAATCCATCAACCATCTCGGCTAATTCCTTCCACCAATTTATAATTTAGAGACCATCATTTGCGCCACGTAGTTAGTCACAGCGTGCTTGTCGAATTAACTCTCTCCTCTCATTACCGCTGTACCCCCGATAACAAACGAGACTCATTAAGTGCATGTTTGGTGTGCGATTATTAGACATCGTAATTTTTGGCACGTTGGGGCTGCTGTTTATAGGTTATACAGGACCCCATGTAACACACCCAATTTTAATAAACCCTTCAGACCGAGAGGTTTTTCCCAAGTTGAACAAAGGACTCAAGTGACCGCCAGAAAACGAAACACGTCCTTCGATGACAATTATCTGTAACCCCTTCCGTCAGAGGTCTTTCCCTAAGCTAATACAAAATTGTCTGGTGATACCCATAATAAACTTTTAAAAGACGTCCTCTGAAGGGGTTGATCACTTTCATCCGAGATACTGAAAAACTGGATGAAATCGGCTGAGAGTAGGTAGAATGAATTATGTATAAATTCAACACACAGTATAAGTACGAGTCTTTGCTCGTAACTCCCGCAGTCCAAACAGTTCTTCCATCAATGCAAGAAATTGTTTGAGGTATCGAAGATAACACATAATCGTCATGACCGTACGATAATGGCCCAGCCCTGTAAAATGCATTTGGTCATAGTTATTTCCAGCGCGTTAAATTAGTGTAATTACTAGCTTGAACAGTCAGAGAGGAAAATTCGCTTACTATCCACTGCCTCTAGCTTTACACTTAGGCCATACCCGTCACCTGCCTTCCTGAAAGAGAGATATAACATAGTGCCTCTCTCAGCTTACGAATATTAACCGGCAGAGGAAAGTGACAAACAGAAGAGGCGAGATACACAGACGACAATGAACGCAACCATTCTCACTTTTTCTGCTGTGGACAACTTGATATTTTATTGAGGCTAAAACGAAATTATTTTATTCAGTCGAGGACAAATTTACCAGCCACGAACGCACTTGGGAATTTTATGGACCCTGACATCAGGAGATCTGATACAGCCAATGGAAAATTTAGCTGTCATTAAAATTACAGATTTCACTTAGGCTCCCAGACGATTTATCCGAGAAATTCAAGCGCTCAAAGTTTATATATATATATATATATATATATATATATATATATATATATAAAACTAACCTCACATGGTGCCACAGAAGCACATTTTATTCTGGCTAAAACGTGACAATTCAATTTAACCGAGAAAATCGTGCCAGTCAATACGTTAAAATACAGGATGGTCTCTATAAAACCTTCCTCCCCCTACTCCTCCTGTGCCTATCTAGTGCAGCGCTATTCACGGACCACCCTGAATACCTTTTTTAATCTTCCTACTTTTATTATCCTCATTGTGATTACTTTTTTAAAGCATTCTTTCCGCTCTTAAGACAGTTTTATTCAACCTGAGAGACTGAATTAGCTGGAAGTTTTAGATACAGCCTACATGAATTCCTTTAACCCCTTCCATCCGATGACGTGCATCATGTGATTCTCAAAACTGCCAGATGATTTTGTTCACCATACGGGTAACTTCAGACTGGAGGAGTTAGATGCACACTTCATTGCTAGAGATGCTTCAAGTTAAATATAAGCGTCTGGAGACAAGAGTAAAATTATACGTCATCGTAGTGAAGGTATTAAAGAGTCTTTCCTGTGCTGATTACATCCATCATTAGGAAGAAAATAACAGTCACATCATAACTGTCGGGCAGGATCTTCCACAGGTAAATACAATAGTGTGCTGGTGGCCACAATAAAATGCCTACAACGCCCTGCTCTACAAAGGGTTAACTCGCGATCAAAGACAACTCAAGTATTCTATTCAAGCTACTTCCAGACGAATTTATCCACATGAGGGGGAGTCAGGGATGCCCGAGTGTTAAAAGCAGATCCCTATTTACTCTTCCTTTGTATTTTATTCAGGCTAACCACAGAAGATTTTATTTTGCTGAGAGAAAGCGAAACGTGTACCAAACTTAAGGTTATTTTCGGACGAATTTTTCAAAAATGCTATATCAACATACCTAAACCTCTCAACTGTTCCAGAGCTAGAATTACTGATGACCTTATGGACGAAAATAGTCTCTCTTAATAATTCACCCATGTATGTAGCTCTGTAACTGCCGAGAATTGGCCTCGTATTGATTACCACAAATTAGCCCTATGCACCTTAAGTCTGGCATACGTCTGATGAGACACCCTGTATACCGTATTAGCCTAACCTTTCAGCTGCAATGGACGGTACTTTATTGTTACACCAAACGGATTTATTCTGAAGAGGAAATATCTAGGATTCAGGGAGGAAAAACGATGTGCATTTAGTATTATATGTAGGCCAAACTAGGCCAAGGATCCTTTCAGGCGTTTTCTTGTAAGCCCCTTCAGTCCGGCCATGTAAGCTTTCATTTTATTCTAGTTAACCGGGCGATTTTATTCAGCTTAGGACGACTTTAGGAAAGGGAGGGGTTAGATACAGGCCTGGTATTCCTTTCACGACCACAGATGTTTCCCATTAAAAAAATCGTCTGGAGGTAGCAATGGCCTAAATAATACGTCCTGGTAGTGATGGCGTTAGGATGTAAAGGACACACAGTTCAATACACATGCCAGTCATGACCAAATACGATTTCTCCACTGACTTCTGACAGTTCACAAACCCTCCCATTCCTATGCTTCTCTCAGGGGAAGAAAATCGTCTGGTTTTAGCCTGTATGTGTGTAAGTATGTATGTATGTGTGTGTGTATTTTTGTGTATGTATGTATGTGTGTATGTATGTGTGGATGTATATAGGTGTGTATGTATATGGCTGTTTATCCCCTTCGCTGCAACAGGTCTTTCCTCAGCTGTAAAGAACCGCCTGTTGATACCGTGACAAGAATACGAAAAGAGGTCACTGTAAAGAAGGTATTAACCCCTTCAACCCGAGAAAGTACTAATTATTTTATTTTGGTTAACGCCAGGCGATTATATCAGCGGAGGACAGACCCCCTGGGTGGAGGGGTTAAAGTACGTAGGAGGGCTGTGGAGCCTTGCGTCCCGAGTCGTACAAAAATAAATAAATATAATCTTAATGTGTAATGATCTCAATTAACCCATTTCTAGCTTGGGGATGTAGTTTATTTCAATCTGCCTGACGTCAGATGATCTTGTTCAACACAGGAGACCCATCGACTTGGTATAGTTAATGATGTATATATATATATATATATACAGTATATACATACAGTACGAGAGATCGTCCTAAGCTGACAGGAAATCGTCTGGGGTTGGAAGGATGTGATTAAAGGCGTTCTTATACTAAAAAAGGTTAATCTTGCCTTGAGACAGCCGCCATATCTCCCATCTGAACAAACTGGTGGCGCGCAAGACTGAACACTACAAGTACACCTCCAGCAGCAGAGTGGTTAGAAACACTCCATCAACCCTTTCAATACATAGCTTTGCTTCTGGTGCGAGTTCTTACTGGAGAAGCTCATTTTCAGTTCAGAGGTGTGCAGGACACATGTAATGCATGGCTCACGTAACTTCTGTTATGAAACCGCCTGAAGCCAAGCTCTGAAAACCTAAAGCACTACAAAAGAATAAATGCAGCAAATCTACCTGTTTACTTCACCTTTCATTTACTTTAATAATAAGCAGATAAATACTCTGATAACATGCGAACAACATTTTAATGCAGGCAATAAGAGTTTTTTACAGTAATAGTTTGAACAACTTTCTACCCAGGATCAGATCAACAAAAATCAAAAAAGGAAAAAGTCTGAAACGGGTCAGAGGTAAAAATGTCACTAGGAGAGCAACAAATTATATCACTGAAATACAACGGTGAAGCCATTTATAAAGAATTGTATGCTTCAAAGACAATAGTACCAATAGCTAACCTTTCAGCTGACACAAGTAAAATACCTGAGGTAACAGCAAGAGAAGTAAACGTTTCTCTTAAAAATATGAAAAGAAGGGAGACTCCGGGAGAAGATGGAATAGTAGCAGATTTACTGATGGATGGAGGAGTAGAAGTACAACACCGGCTCGCCCACTTATTTACTCAATGTATAAAAAAGAAAATTTCCAAATCATGGTGCAAGGCAACAGTTATTTTATTTTACAAGAAAGGCAGCTCAAAAGATCTTGGTAAATATCGACCCATTAGCTTATTATCAGTCATTTACAAACTTATCACTAAGTCCTTACGAACAGAATAACAACAAATTTGGAAGAACACCAACCTCGTGAATATGCAGAATTCCAAAGCGGGTATTCGATTACTGGTCATCTACACACAATGAATCAGCTAAGTGAGAAAACTACAGAATATTATAAACCACTGTCGTTAGATTTTGTCGATTATGAAAAGGCTTTTGACTCAGTGGAGCACATGGCAATTATAAATTCATTGCGAGAATAAGGCGTAAATGAGAACATTGTAAAACTGCTTGAGAACATATAAAGAGGTAACTGCTACAGTTAAATTACATACAGACTCGGAAAAAATTAAGTGAGAAGAGCGTGCGTCAGGGAGATACAATTTCACCAAAATATTTTACAGCATGCATAGAAAGTATTTTCAAAAAGACAAACTGGGAAAACAAAGGAGTGAACATAGATGGGAAAAAACTAAACCATTAAAGAACTGCAGATGACACTGCCCTGATTTCAGAAACAGCAGAGACATTGCATGAAATGTTAAATGACCTGAACAGAGAAAGTCTCAAAGGGCTAAGATGAACGGGAGTAAAACTAATGTCTAATCTACAAACACCAAAGAGCGTCATCAGACTAAGCAAAGAAATTCATGTAGAAGTCGAAGAGTACAATGACTTGGGACAAATACTAAAATTCACGAAAGACCATGATAGCGAAATAAAAAAGACGCATTACAATAGCATGGAAAGCTTTTGGTAAATACAGAGACATCATGAAGAGTAGCTTGCCAATATGTATGAAACGAAAAGTATATAACGAATATATAATTCCGCCTATGACGTACGGTTGTGAGACCTGGAAACTAACAAAATCGATGGAAAATAAACTAATCCGCTCTCAGAGAGCAATGGAAAGGTCAATGTTTGGAATATCTTTACCAGACACGAAAAAATCAACTTGGGTGAGAGGGCAGACTAAAGTCAAAGACATTACATAAGTTATAAAAGAACACAAATGGAGGTGGGCAGATCATGTAGCAAGAATAACGGATAACCGATGGAGCAAAAGGCTGACTGACTGGGCACCAAGAGATTGTAAGCATACCAGAAAAAGGCCAGACAGGAGGTGGAAAGATGAGATACAGAAATCTGCAGGGAAAACGTGGCAGAGATTGGCTCAGTCAAGGAATTCGTGGTGAAGGATGGGGGAGGCCTCTGGTCAGCAGCGGACTTATAATGGCTGATGATGATGGT
>JAGKTI010013097.1:0-23583 GCA_018397915.1 Birgus latro
TTACCTCATCATCCTTCCCTCCTCTTTTCTGCTCTGATGGCTCTGTAGCTATTTCTTCTACTGATAAAGAAGATCTCTTCGGTCAGACTTTCTCCTCCAATTCCACCTTAGACGATTCTGGTGCTATTCCTCCATCACTTCCCCCCTCTGACTTCCTCTTGACTGACATTAAAATTTCTTCAGCTGATGTGTTTTCTGCCATCACTGGCCTCAATACTAAAAAGGCATATGGTCCTGATGGAGTCCCTCCTGTTGTCCTCAAAATCTGTGCTTCTGTGCTTACACCCTGCCTAGGTAAACTCTTTCACCTTTGTCTCTCAACTTGTACCTTTCCTTCTTGCTGGAAGTTTGCTCTCATTCAGCCAGTCCCAAAGAAGGGTGACCATTCCCAACCCTCTAACTATCGTCCAATTGCTTTAACATCCTGTGTCTCAAAAGTTTTCGAATAAATTCTTAACAGAATTTTAAAGCATCTTTCCTGTCACAACCTTATATCTGATCGTCAGTATGGGTTCCGTCAGGGACGCTCCACTGGCGATCTTCTCACCTCCTTTCAGACTCTTGGTCATCCTCCTTTCGGGACTATGGCGAAAGCTTTGCCATTGCACTTGACATCTCAAAGGCTTTCGATCGAGTCTGGCATAAATCTTTAATATCCAAACTGCCCTCCTATGGTTTCTATCCTTCTATCTGTGCCTTCATCTCTAGCTTCCTTTCTGGTCGTTCTATAGCCGCTGTTGTAGACGGCCATTGTTCTTCTCCTAGACCTATCAACAGTGGTGTTCCTCAGGGCTCTGTCCTATCACCAACTCTACCTTTTATTCATTAATGACCTTCTAAGCTGTACATCTAACCCTATCCACTCATATGCTGATGATTCCACCCTTCACCTTTCCATTCGGTTTCCGCAACGTCCATCTCAGCAGTTACTTCAACAAAAAAGGGATGAGGCTATGGCATACCTAATGTCTGACTTGGCTCGTATCTCTGATTGGGGTAAAAATAATCTTGTTATTTTTAATACATCAAAAACTCAGTTCTTACACTTATCAACCCGACAAAATCTTTCTCAGGATTACCCATTAATGTTTAATAATGAACAGTTATGTCCTGCATCATCCTTGAACATGCTTGGGGTTTCATTCTCTCGGGATTTGTCTTGGAAAGAACATATTACATCTCTTGTGAAATCTGCTTCCAAGAGATTAGGTGTGCTTAGCCGATTCTGAACTTTCTTTACCCCTGCACAGTTGTTGACCTTGTACATGGGTTTTATTTGCCCGTGTATGAAGTACAACTCTCATGTGTGGGGAGGCTCCCCACATGCAGCTCTTCTCAATAGGGTGGAGTCAAAGGCTTTTCGTCTCATTAACTCTCCTCCTCTTACTGATTCCCTTCAACCTTTGTCTCTTCGCCGCACTGTTGCTTCTTATCTCTCTTCTATCTCTAATATCAATGGTCACTGTTCCTCTGAACTGTCTGCTTGCATCCCTCCACCTCTACGATGGGCATGTAGTACCCGTCTAACAACAAACTCTCATCCCTTTTCTGTCCAAGTCTCTAATGCATGAGTTAACCGTTACTCCCAGTCCTTCATTTATGCAACTGGTCAACTCTGGAACTGTCTTCCTCTGTCTGTATTTCCTACTTCCTATGATCTCCAGTCTTTCAAACGCAGTGTGTCCAGGCATCTCGAAATGAACGGATCTTGAATTTGGCTCTCTTTTGTATTGTTTTTGCTTTTTCTTGGAAGGAACAGTATGCAGGCATGTGGCCTTTGGTTCCATCTTCCTTGCATTAAAAAAAAAAAAAAAAAAATTGGTTGGATGAGAGCAGTCGAATTAGGTGGCGAAAACAGGCACCTAATGCGACCATTCTCAGCCACCAACTCCTCCTCAGACAGATGCGCAGGTGCATTGTCTAGAATCAGGAGGGCCTTTACCTGGTCGCTTGGAATTTTCAGTGTCTCCGTCTGATAATGAATGACCTCATTGACAAAGTGTTGGTGAAACTAATCTCTGAAGATCTTGGTTGTGAACCAAGCCTTCAGAGAATGATACCACACGACAGGAAGGAATCTATTAACCCATGAAGGCACCGAGGCTGCTTTGCATGTCCAACAATAATGGGCTTGAGGCGGTGCATGCCGTTAGCATTGGCGCAGCACAAAGCAAACACGAGTTGCTTGGAGGGCCTGCGGCCAGGTATATGCTTCTCCATCTCCTCACCGAGTGTGTTTGTAGGTACTGAGCGATAGAATAGTCCAGTTCAGTCAGCGTTGTAGACTTGACCGAGAGTGAGGCCCTCCCTGTCGATCAAGCCCTTCACCTTCTGCCGAAACTCTTCTATTCCCTCGTCGCTGGCGTCCAGAGCTTCACCATGTGCCTTATGACTGGTAAGTCCAGGCCATAACTTGAATGCAAAGAGCCAACCTTCAGATGCCTTGAAGTCTAGGGTGTTGTGTAGCCTTGTGAACTTCTTGGCAGCAGCTTTCAGCTCCATTCCACATACCAACACACCAGCAGCACGTTGTTGTCGATACCAGATGAGCGGTGAACGGTCGATGTCTGCATACTTGGGAGTAAACATCATCTTCCTCTCCACGTTCCAACTGGTTTTCGAAGCGAAGTCAGTCATGTACTGGTGGAGTTTGTCTCAGGACCTCTTGATATCAAACAAAGTAGAGCGAGGGAGGTTGAATTCACGTAGGATGCATGGCGTCGGCCATCCCGCATCCACCTTCTCCACTATCTCCTGTTTCTTCTCCAGAGTCAACACCACTCTCTTCCTCTTCTCAAGCAGCAGGGCCAACATCACACACACAATGAAGAAGGTGCAGAGGAGCAGCAAGCCCTCCAGGAGGTAGGGAACCACCACAAAAGCAACCACATAAGCAGCTATGACGAGAGCGTATGAGAGTGTCTTCACGAACCGGCAGCTAAGCAGGAAGTGAGAGGAGAGCAGACAGAGGCAGGCGGCGCAATAACACAGCCAGTCGGCATGCGTGGGAAATTCAAATTGACACAGTCAAAAAAAATCTCTCTCTCTCTCTCTCTCTCTCTCTCTCTCTCTTTTTTTTTTTTTTTTTGTGGGGGGGGGGGGATTGGCCTACGATGTCCGAACAGTGGTGTAACCGGATAGTGGTCGTCCGGAAAGTAAAGAGATTACTGTACTTAATAACAGTACTGTATACATACATACATACACACACACACACACATGTAAACATACCCTCAATAAGCTGGTCTAAATCGGTTTGCTCTCTCTCTCTCTCTCTCTCTCTCTCTCTCTCGTAATTATTATTATTATTTTTTTTTTTCTTTAATGCAAGGAAGAAGGAACCAAAGGCCATGGGCCTGCTTACTGTTTCTTCCAAGAAAAAACAAAAACAATGTGAGAGAGCCAAATTATTTCAAGATGCCTGGACACACTGCATTTGAAAGATTGGAGATCATAGGAAGTAGTGAATACAGACAGAGGAAGACAGTAATATGATGTATTACGCACTTATATCACACTAAAATCATGTGACAGTGGCTGAAAAAGTTATTTCATATTATACTGTAAATTACTGTGATAAAATGCAAGTGATTTAGTGATATTTTTGTGGTAATCTGTGAAGTCAAATGCTAAGCGCATTAGCTAGCAAACATTTTTGCGATTGCAAACTGTGCAGCTTTGCTATGAAATGACTCATAAATGACTTTATATCAATAAGTTTTATAAAAGTATGTGGTAATAAAAGTCTTTCATGAAGTTTTATAAAGTTTGTTAAAATTTTCCTCACATCACTACTGCTCTGCTGAAGTCTGGCGGAAACACTGTGGAATATCACAATAAAATTGTATGAGACTGGCTAGAAGTGTTTTTTTTATTATTATTTTTACTGTCATTTTAAATGTCAGGACCAACTTGCCTAGCCCCGGGCTCCTACGGTCCTTTGTGGGGCGACATAGGATTGGATAATGAATGAATGAATTTACTGTACATTACTGTAATAAGATGATGTACGAAAAAAATCTTGTGGTTTGGTGGTAGTTTCCTCGTCACTGGGCTATTTCCCGCATCAGACGGTCAAAACACACCTTTGTATTCTCTCAAACCGTTCTCTGGGCTGGTAGCAGCTACAGACGTGCACTTTGTTGCAAACAATGGTAGAAAGATTGAAGCTTGTCTGACAAAAATTTTAGCTCTTAAATTTGAGTGGGTTAAAATACAATTTGAAAACACACCATTTTATTTTTTCCTATTTCTCCACACTGAGCACATAAGTTGTCATAATGGCAGCCGCAGCCAAAGGGTTAAGGCATCTACATCAGCCAAGATTTGGCTGATCTGCAAATTTTAGCTCTTAAATTTAAGTGGGTTAAAACACGATTTGAAAACACACCATTTTTTTCCCTATTTCTCCACACTGACCACGTAAGTTGTCATAATGGCAGCCGCAGCCAAAGGGTTAAGGCATCTACATCAGCCAAGATTCAGCTGATCTGCATCATGAAGTGCTCTCCTGGTGTTTCTGGTGTTACTAGCATCAGTGTAACCTCCTCTTGTCTCGCCTCCTGTAATGTGCCCTCAATAGATGCTGCAGTAATCACATCTGTTGTGGTGGCTTCACCAGCATTGTTAATTTCAGACATTGTGGATATTAAGAGATAGCTCACGCTAGTTGCGAATCATGCTATTTGATCATGTGCAAATTGGGACCAAAGTGTATTTTTGACAGCCGCCTCTAAGAATCTCGTGGAGACACGATGGTGCACAAATGCCAACAGTCAGTTACTTGAGGCAACATGTCCTCCTAGTGTTTACATTCATTGTGATTGTCTGCATTTGTTTCATTTTGTGCATGAATGGCCACTGAAACACTATTGCTACCACCAAATAATACTGCAAGTGCTGAACAAATAGTGCAGTGTGCAACATTAAGTGATACCATTTTTTTGTGTGTGAAATACTAAAGCTTGTGACTATGATATCGTGTCACACTTATATACAGAGCCTCCCCATTCAGCTGATGATGAGGCCTCCAGTCAACTGACTAAGGTAAGATGGCCGCCCAATGTTCACATTTGCTACGATCATCTGTCTTTCGTTCCGTTTTGTGCAGGAGAGACGACTGAAACACAACTGCTATCACCAAATAACAGTGCAGGTGCTTTACAAATAATGCAGTGTGCAATATTAAGTGAAGTGATAACTTTTTTGTGTGAAATACTGAAACTTGTGACTTGAAAACTGCATCCGACAAGCATGCTACCTCTAGTGGAATGCCAGGTGCTACTGAGGGGCACCCAAGGCAAGCCTAAAAGGGTAACCTCTTTTAGATTTTAGGTTTCACAATGAAGGAGCATTGTGGTGTGGATGTGGATGTGATAGGAAGCATTAGGAGAAACACATTGAGGAGGTTTGGCCATGTGGAAGGGATGGAGAGTAAGACACTGACAAGGAGTGTGTGAGTGAGGTGGAGGGGGAAAGAGGGAGGGGGAGGCCAAGGATGAGATGGGGGGAAGGAGTGGAGAAGTATATGAGAGAGGGGGGTGTAAGCTGGGAGCAGGGCAATGAAATGGCGGGGGATGGGGCGACATGGAGGTGATTTGTTTGTGGCCACCTTTTACAGGATTAGGTCCTCTGGCAGTAGACAGATAGACAATCAAGGACACCCTCCCCAATGAAACCATTTCATATAGACCTCACTATACAATATATAATTTTGTGATAAGTTTTCACCTGATGTAGCCCTATCATATAGCAAGCCCTGACTGTATAGCAATGGAGCATACTTGCCAAAAACAAACATTTTCCCACCTCAAACACCTGGGGGTATCAGGTTGGGCTGCTGATGCATGGAACCTTTAGGAGGCAGTGAGTGGGAAAGACAGATAGACAGTCAAGGACACCCTACCCAGTGAAACCATTTTATATCGACCTCACTATACGATATATAATTATGTGATATGTTTTCACCTGATGTTACCCTATCATATAGCAAGCCCTGACTGTATAGCAATGGAGCATACTTGCCAAAAACAAACATTTTCCCACCTCAAATGCCTGGGGGTATCTGGGTAGGGCTGATGCATGGAACCTTAGGAGGCAGTGAGTGGGAAAATTCCCTCCATAAATCACAAAGTTCAGAAGGATTTATAAAGATAGCACAAAAAAATAAACAATCTAACCTGAAACAGTTTATTAGATGGGCTGGTCAACCATGCAACTGCTCTCTCTCTCTGCACACAGTCACACACATGCATGATTTCACACAAGAAAATTATATAATGATTTATGGATCTCACCAGAACAGCTCCCCAGGCCCATTCTCGATATTTAGGGTCCTTAGTGAATCGCCACATGTAGAACCACGTCTCAATGGCCTCTGGTCGAAGGATATAATACTTCTCCGAGGACTTTAGAGCCCGGGCTTCACTACCCTCAGTGAACCTGAAGCTCTCTGGTCCTAGCCCAGTAGGTGTGCGTGCATATGACTCATGGCAGGTATTTGCAATACCCTCAGCAATCTCCATATGGGTTGAGGCAAGCTGGTTTTGCAGACGCTTTGCACCAAGGGCATACATTCCACCTGTAATGATACAGACAGTCCTTTTTTCAAGTTATTTCAATCAAGGTGTTTCAACATAAAGATGATGGAGGAAAAAAATGTTCAATTATGTCATTCCTGCTTTGGTGGTGTGTGATTTATTTTAGCTACCAAATTATTTTCTTCTTCTCTGGGGAGACTTTTCTACCTGGAAGAGTTAAATATGATACTGTATGGCCTTAACTAACCCCTTCACAAAAAAGCACAGGGCCCCTCGTTATAATGAGCAAAACCATCTGGATAAGAAAGGAAAAAATTATATATTACACAACTGGGCTGAAGAGCTTAACATCTTTATTTCACTTACAGTCTGCATAATGCAGATGATACTGCACTGGTGGATGATTTGGAGGAGAGATTGAGACAGTTGATAGAGGAATTTGGAAGGGCGTGTGAGAGGAAATTGAAAGTAAATGAGAATAAGAGTAAAGTGATGATGTGTACGAGGTTAGTAGATGGTAGGAGGATGAATATAGTTTTGAATGGTGAGTTGCTTGAGGAGGTACAGTGTTTTAAGTATTTAGGGTCACATGTTGCTGTGGATGGAAGAATAGATGTAGAAGTGAAGTTTAGAATGAATGAAGTAGGAAAGGTGCTGGGAGGAGTGAAAAAGGTGTTTAGATGTCATTCACTTAGAAAGGATGTAAAGAGAAGGCTGTGTGAGGGTGCTATGGTACTGACTGCATTATATGGGGATGAAACATGGAATATGAGTGAGGCAGAGAGGAAAAGTCTGAATGTAATGGAGATGAAGTGTCTGAGGAGTATGTGTGGAGTGATGCATATGGAATGAGTGAGAAATGATGAGGTGGAAAGAACTGGAGTTATGTGGGAGATGGCTGCTCAAGTTGAGCAGAGAGTTGCGATGGTTTGGGCATTTTGAGAGAATGAATGAAGAGCGATTGTGAAATAGATGACTGGATCGGATGTAAGAGGTATAAGGCTGAGAGGAAGACCACATATAGGATAGATGGACAGTGTGAAGAGAGCGTTAGACACGGGAGGGAGGGATGTGGAGCATGGAAGAGTGGCTGCGCATGACAGGAGTGACTGGAGAGAAATTGTGAATGAATAAATGGTGATGCGGCCCCGAGGGCTCTGATCAACCTATCAGGTCAGGTGCGGGTAAGGGGATGGGTCCATTATGATGTGGCAGGGGTAAACCAGTGCTGCTGTCAGACCCTGCTGCAGATGTCGTTGACTGCACTGCGCAGTTGATCCTCATGTGGTGCGGTGCAATGAGGATCTGTCCGTTCTCCCCTTGGGGCTAAGATACGAATGAATGTGTGTGTGTGGATGAGTAAATTGCGAGTGTGTTGTCCAGTCTCGGCTAACTCCCCTTCTTTGGGGGAAGCAGCCTCAGTAAATAGATAGTCAGACAGTTTGTTGTGCCTTAATGGGGGATGATGAGATTGTAGTATTAAGTGGGGATTTACATGGTCATGTATGTGAAGCAGCTCAAGGATATGAAGGAATACATAGGGGATGTGCATACGGAATGAGAAATGAGAAAGGGGAAAGGATACTTGAGTTTGGGGAGGCAATGAACATGATTGTGTGCAACATAAATTTTAGGAAAAGAGAGACTGGGTTGATTACATACAAGTCAGGGGAAATAGCAGCAAGACAGACTACTTCCTGGTCAGGAGGGCTGATAGGAGATTAGAGGGCAATGTTAAAGTTATAGGGAGTGAGGAGTGTATGCAACAACACAATTTATTGATATGTGACACGGTGCTTAAGGAGCAGGTGATGAAAAAGAGAACCTATGCACCTAGCAGGAAAATATGGAAGTTGAAAAACCAAGCAGTAAGGGATGCTGTCTATGGCGAGATGAAGAGTGGTAGCTGAACAGGGAGACGTGGATGGAAGTGTTAATGAACAGTACAGAGCCCTCACGACCAACATCTTGAGAGTAACTGATTCAGTATTTGGATGGACAAGAGGCCCACCAAGAAATAAAGTGACTTGGTGGTGGGAAGAGGGTGCAGAAGCTGCAGTTAAGGAGAAAAGAAGGCTTTTCCAGGAATGGAAGAAGGGTGGTAACAGAGAGAAATACTTTGCTGCCAATCATAGCCCTAGAAAAGAGGTTTACAGGGCAGAATCTGAGTCCCAGAGACTTTTACTCGATAACCGAAATCATGTGGAAAGGAAGAATATGATATTTGAGGTGGCAAATCAGATGAAGAGGGAGAACAGGGATATAATAGGTGTGCAGTGCGTGAAGAATGATTAAGGAAGGGTAGTGGTGAGCAGTGGGGATATTAAAGACACATGGACAGAGCGCTACAACCGGTTGTTGAATGAGGCGTCTGACTGGGACAGGGAAGGCTTGGGGCTGGCAGATCCAGTGTCTGGTCTTTGGTCTTTCATTGACACTGCAGCTGTGAGTGGGGCAATAAGCAGGATGCAGCTGGGGAAGGTAGCATGTGACTGGGTTGACTGCTGAAATGCTGAAAGCCTCAGGTGATACAGGAGTGAGGTTAGTCACTGACCTGATAAATACAATTATATATGAGTGTATTGTCCCAGATGACTGGTTGAAGAGTGTAATATAGGAGTGAGGTTAGTCACTGACCTGATAAATACGATTATATATGAGTGTGTTGTCCCAGATGACTGGTTGAATAGTGTAAGTGTGAATGTGTACAAGGGGAAGATTGATGCCCTGGAAAGAGGAAATTATAGAGATATAAAGCTTTTAGACCAGAAAATGAAAGTAACAGAGAGAGTTCTAGAAGGTACAGTAGGCGCGGAAATTGTTGACGCCATCTTAAAAAAAGAAAACATTCTTGTGGTTAGCAAGGAGAAACAAATAAATTAACACTCACCATTGAATTTAGTATTTACTGGCATTCCCCTTCACCTTTATTATCTTCTTAAGGCGTCTGGGGAGACTGATGGCGTAGTTTTGCAGAACAGACGGACTAAAACTGCCCCATAGCTGCAGCCTCAAGTTTAGGCAAAGATGATGTGTCCATACTACGCAGCTGCCGCTTCATGTGCGCCCATAAATTCTCAATGGGATTGATATCTGGGCTGTTTCCGGGCCAATCTCGAATAAAGGGAACCTCACAGTCTGTTAGCCACTGTTTCACTGACTTTGCAACATGTGGGGGGGCAGAATCTTGCATAAATACTCTTGCCTTGGTTTTATCAAAAGAGTCACTTAAAACATCACATAAGAGCTCCAAATAATTGTTCTGGTTCACTTTTTCATTTGCAGGTAGAATTACCAACCTACCAACACCATAATATGTAAAGCAGCCCCAAGCCATGAGTGAGGCTGGGTATTTAACAAACTTGGAAGTGTACTTAGGATCCAGGGGGTCACTGCCTGGTTTGTGGTACACTCGTGATGAAGGGGTACCAGTGACAGTAAATGTTGACTCATCACTCCAAAGCACAGTTTTCCATTGCTCCTCACTCCAGGCAAGATATTTCTTACAAAAATTTACTCTCTTTTTCTTCAGAAGTGCAGTTAGCAGTGGTTTTTTACGAGCACAAAAACTCCTGTAGCCCAGATCGTCATGCAACAGCTGCTGCACACTTCTGACAGACACATCTGCCAGCAACTGTGGGTTCTTTTCTTTTAAATCCTGTGCTGTTAGCCTTGGATCCTTGCTAACTTGCCTTGAGATCAGCTGATGGGTCCTGAAGGTTGTCTTACAAGGTCTCCCAGGCTTGGGAAGTGGAGTAGGAGGAATGGCCTCCCCACTGTCCTTGAACTGCTTCACCAGTCTCTGCACTGTCCTCAGTCTAACACCATCTGATTTGCAATAAATGGGAGTTTGTGGCCAGTAATCACTTCCACACGTTTGTCCTTGCTTGTGGTTACTTTAGGCATGATGAGAATATGGTAGGTAACCAAATAACTGTGTTATTTGAGTCAAAACATGCCCTCGTGGTGCATCACACACAGAGACAATCCTCCTCCCGTGGCTGCCCAAACATTACTGAGCCTGCTCCTGTGGTGCCAAACCTATCAAGCAGGGTTGCCACCTCCCGTTGAAAAAGTGTCAGCTCATTTCGCATCACAGGGGAGGGTAGTATTGACCCTACTTCACTTAACGCGAAGAAGAATGACGTTGGCAAAAAAATGTCAATACTTTCCGCGCCTACTGTATGATTAGTGAATACTGATGAGATGAAGTTTGGGTTTATGCCAGGCAATGGGACCACTAATGCCATGTACACTGTTCGACAGCTTCAGGAAAAATATATAGGAAAGAAATGGGAACCGTACTCTGTTTTTGTTGATTTGGAGAAGACCTCTGACAGAGTCCCTAGAGAGGTGGTGAAGTGGGCAATGAGAAAGCTTGGAATTGAGGAGTGGTTTGTTAGGGATATTATGGTCAATTATGTAGGTCCTCACACCCAGGTATGGGTGAATGGAAATTTAAGTGATGAGGTTTCCATGAATGTTGGTGTGCAACAAGGGTCAGTCTTGAGCCCATTGTTGTTTATCATGGTACTTGAAGCCCTCTCAGGTGACTTCAGAAATGGACCCCCATGGGAGATGTTTTATTCTGATGATTTTTTGTTGATTGCAGAGAATGAAAGGAAGATGGAGGAAAGATTTAGGAAGTGGAGAGATGGTATGGGCCACAAGGGCTTAAGGGTAAATGCAGATAAAACAAAAGTAATGGTATTTAGGGCTGGGGGTGGTGCAGTCAAAGAAGAACAAGAGTGGCCATGTATGATTTGTCACAAGAGTGTGGGAAGTAATTCCATTTTGTGCATTGTTTGTGATAAGTGGGTGCACATAAGACGTAGTGGTATTAGAGGCAGACCACGAGATAATGCTGATTTCGTGTGTGCGGTATGTCAGGGACAGCATGTGGATATTGCCAGGCGTGAAAGGATTGAACTTGCTGGTGAGTCTCTTGAGAGTGTGGATGAGTTTTGTTATCTGGGAGACATGTTATATGCTGTAGGTGGGGCAGGAGCTAGCTCTGTGGTTAGAGTGAGGAGTGGTTGGAAGAAGTTCGGGGAGCTGTTGCCTCTCCTGTCACTGAGAGGGCTCTCCCTCCAAGCTAAAGAAACTTTGCATGCGGCATGTGTTAGGAATGTAATGCTGTATGGTAGTGAGTCTGGGCAATAAAGGAAGAGAATATTCGCAGGCTCAAACGTACAGAAATGGCAATGATTAGGTGGATGTGCAGTGCATCCTTGAGTGCAAGGCCAGGGGAGACTAGGTTTACGATGGAAGAGTTGAGAGGTAGGATGGGACTGGAATGTATTGGTGTTGTGATAGGGAGAGGCAGATTGACACGGTTTGGGCATATGGAAAGGATGAGGGATGATAATTGGGTGCAGAAAGTGAGAAGTGTTAATGTTAGGGGTAGGATAGAGAGAGGTAGACCGAAAATGACCTGGAAAGAGGTCTTTGAGTATGACCTCAGGTCAAGGGACTAAACAGGGAAGCTGTCCAAGATCGACCAGCAGAGCCATCATAGGTGACCAAGGCCGACACATGCAAGTATGCTGAGCCTTCGAAAATAAAAACGAATGTGCAGTTCCTTCAAAGGCAGAATGAGTTTTTTATGCTTTTAACATTATTCAAAAATAAAAAAGTTTCTCTTAAAGTTTAACTTAAGGTAGCATTTAAGTGTGGACTGGATGCATAACAGCTAATGCATTCACAAAAAATGGTCAACTCATATAGCAAATGAGGCACCACATCGTTGAAGGCTCCAAATGCCTGCATGCGTCGGCCTTAGTCACCTAATGGCGGCTCTCCATGCTGCTCGATCTTTGGCAGCCTCCCTGTTCAATCCCTTAACCCTGAGGTCACACTTAATGACCTCGTCCCATGTCTTTCTCAGTCTACCCCTCCCAACCCCTCCCCCAATATTAAAACTTCTCACCCTCTGTACCCAATTATCAATCCCCATCCTCTCCACATGTCCAAACCACCTCAACCTACCTCTCTTCATTACAACGCCAATACACTCCAGTTCCATCCTACCTCTCAATTCTTCCATCGTAAACCCAGCCCTCCCCAGGCCTTGCACGCAGGGACGCACTGCACATCCTCCTAATCATTGTCATTTCTGTACGTTTAAGCCTGCGAATATCCTCTTCCTTTACTGCCCAGGTCTCACTACCATACAGCATCACACTCCTAACACATGCTGCATACAAAGACCTCTTAGCATGTAAGGAGAGTCCTATCAATGTCAGGAGAGGCAACAGCTTCCTAAACTTCTTCCAACCACTTCTCACCCTAGCAACCGAGCTAGCTCCAGCTCCACCTCCGGCACAAAACATGTCTCCCAAATAACAAAACTCTTCCACACACTCAAGAAACTGACCAGCAAGTTCAATCCTTTCACGAAAGCATAACAATCTCCATCTGCTCTCCCTGATACGCCGCACACATAAAATCAGCATTATCTCGCAGTCTACCTCTAATACCACTACATCTCTTGTGTACCCATTTATCACAAACACTGCACAAGATGGAATTACTTCCCACACCTTTGTGACAAACTGCACATGGCCACTCTCCCTCTCCTCTGATTGTACTGCCACCAACCCTAGATATCATCACTTTTGTTTTATCTGCATTTACCCTTAAGCCCTTGTTCCCCATACCATCTCTCCATTTCTTGAATCTTTCCTCTGCCTCCTTTTCATTCTCTGCAATCAACACCAAATCATCAGCATACAACATCTCCCATGGGAGTCCATCTCTGAAGTCACGTGAGAGGGATTCAAGTACCATGATAAACAACAAGGGACTCAAAACTGACCCCTGATGCACACCAACATTCACAGAAAACTCATCACTCAAAACTCCATTCACTCTTACCTGGGTACATGGCAACAACCCACCTTAACCAGCCACTCTTCCAACCATAGCTTTCTCATTGCCCACTTCACCACCTCTCTAGGGACTCTGTCAAAGGCCTTTTCCAAATCAACAATAACAAAATTCAATTCCCTTTTCTTTCCAATATATTTTTCCTGAAGCTGTCGAACAATGAATACGGCATCAGTGGTCCCCCTGCCTGGCATAAACCCAAAATGCATCTTATCAATATTCACTCTTTCTCTAATCATACCTTCTAGAACTCTCTCCATTACCCTCATTATCTGATCTAAGAGCTTTATACCTCTGTAATTTCCCCTTTCCAGGGCATCACCCTTCCCTTTGTACACATTTACAATTACACTCTTCAGCCAATCATCTGGGACAACACACTCATATATAATCATATTTATCAGGTTAGTGACTAACCTCACCCCAGTATCTCCTGAGGCCTTCAACATTTCAGCAGTCAACCCAGACACACCTGTCGCCTTCCCCACCCGCACCCTGCCTATTGCCTCACTCACAGTACCAGCGCCAATCAAAGGCCAAGGGCCAAACACTGGATCTTCTGGCTCCAACCCTTCCCTATCCCAGTCAAACTCCTCATTCAACAATCGGCTATAATGCTCTCTCCATGGATCTTTAATATCCCCACTGTTCACCACTACCCTTCCTTCATCATTCTTAACACACTGCTCACCTACAATGTCCCAATTATCCCTCTTCACCTGATTTGCCACACTAAAAATCGTAGTTTTCCTTTCCCCATGATTTAGATTATCAAGTAAAAGTCTCTGTGACATGAAAGATAATATCAATAACCCACCCTGTGCCAAACTTTGATGTTATGGATAACACTATTTCAACCCCACTCCTCTATGCAAAATGTTACATAACAGGCTGTTTGCTATAAACTGACTATTGAAGATTCTGTGAGTAGTAGTTCATGTTAATTAATTCCAGTCTGTCTGACTCAGCACTCATTTACCACAGACATGCAAATGCCCCTGAAGGGCTATCCCATGCAGTGAACCATTGTTCCTTTGTGGCAGACTGCCCCACCACAGCAAGGGTTACAGGAAATTATGAGATTTGTCACTCAGTGTACAGCCACCTGAAGCAGAAAGAACAGTAATACAAAGGTGGCAGAAAGGAAAAGAAGTAGGAAGAGAGGAAAGAAGACACAGAAAAAAATGACAAAGGTGAATGAAGAAGAAGGCAGCACAACAACAAGTGACTGCATGATGGTTGCAACCACCTACCATTACTCTGTGAGCAATAATAATAAATGTTGTTTTTGCTTTAACTGGTAATGTTTTAATGTTTTTCATGGCACTGTTTTCTTACAGGATCATTAATCTTGTATTATCATACTAATGCTTTCCAATGATGACTGTCAAACACTGATGTCACCGTTTTTCTTTTTAACAGTGCCTTTTATCACACTTTTTCATTTGCTTCACCAACAAGAAGGTTTTTTGCATTGTAATAATAATAGTGTGAGGGTAGCTGGGTGAAGCTTGGGGGGAAAGTAAGGGTGAGATGCATGGAGGTGGGGTGGGGGGGTGGGAGTATGTATAATGGTTGGTAATGAGCCAGCAAATGTGCGAGTACAAGGTGGCCTCCCAGAGGCTGCTGACCACACCCTTTTTTTTGGGGGGGGCAGTTTTAACTCTATTCAAAGATTCAGAAGAGTATATAGTTTCTTATGGCTGATTATTATTCACAACTGTGAATCTAATCAATAGGTGGAGTAAATTACAGTCAAATGAGCATACTCGTATACAGCCTGCCACAAAACTCTCCCCCTTTTTCTTGGGTGGGGGTGGGGGTGTGGGGATGGAAGGGGGAGAGAAGGCATACTGTTTAAAAGACTAATCATAGCATTCACTTCCTAAGCTTCATCTTAAAAACAAGTCTTATAACTTCAAAAATAATCAAATAATGGCTGTTTTTTGGCTGTCCAAGTACGAACATTGTTTTCTCCAGTACAGGCGGTTCCCATTTTACGAAGTCGACTTATGATAGTCCAACTTTACGATCTTCTACTTTTGGTATAGTATTCAATAAATTACAAGAGACGTTTGACACTTTATTAAAAAACAGGCTTTATATCAATGATTTTGCCCAACTGTAGGTTAATGTGTTTTAAGCATGTTTAATAGGCTTGGTAGGCTTGGCTAGGCAATGATGTTCAGTTGGTTAGGAGTATTAAATGCACTGTAGACTTATGAAAAATTCCACTTATGCCCAGTTTCTCAGAACATAACCTGATCGTAAGTCGGGGACCACCTGTACTGCATTTGAATTTGACACACTGGTACCTTCTTCCACATGAGGCCTCAACTCCTCATTATAAGCAACCTTCTTTTTTTTTTCTTGCTTCTTTTTTCCCAAGTCCACAATAATTACAGTAAAAGGAAAAGGACCATTTAAAGTTCACTGCTACCTACAGAGCTAAATTGCCAATTTCCTCCCATTTACAGCACCAATTCTATGGAAAAAGTTGTGGCATTTTTTAACTAATCCCTGAGTTATAAAACCTGCCTGTACTAATCAAAATGACTGACTTTTCCTGAAACTTCAAAATTTGCATTTCAATTACTAAACTGTATATAGTGCTCAGTGCACTACTTATTTTTGTGAGTTAACCCAGATGAGAGAATATGTAAACAAGAAATAATGGCTTGTTCTTGTTAAATACAAATAAATTTCTTCAACTCAGGAAAGCATTCCCTTGCCTGATGAGGTTAGTCGCAGTTATATGTGACCCCTCCAGTTCAACAAGGGGAATATAACTGTGTACAGGCAGCAAGACCAAAATATATATTACATAACCAGACTGAAGGGGATAAAAAGCACAAATGTCTTCAACTATTTTCATCATCAAACTAGTCCTACTTTCCTTAACCATTTCAACACAATGACATACTGTATTTTCATACTAACAAGAAGCCACCTACAATTTTATTCAATTCTGGAAAGAGCTCTAGTCATGAATAGGTTAATGAAGGCTACACCTAACCTCTCTAATTTGAAAAGTTTACCCCAAGAAAACTAAAATCAGTCACACATAGCAAGAATAAAGTAAAATGTTGTCCAACAGCTTCAGGAAAAATGTATATGAAGAGAGAGGGAGCTGTACTCTGTTTTTGTTGATCGTTAGATTTGATCGTTAGATGGCCTCTGACAGAGTCCCTAGGGAGGTGCTGAAGCAGGCAATGAGAAAGCTTGGGATTGAGAAGTGGCTGATTAAAGTGGCTATGGACACATTATGTGTTGGCTAATGTAAGGAGTGGTTGGAGGAAGTTCATGGAACAGTTGCCTATCCTAACACTGTGAGGGCCTCCCACCATGCTAAGGGGTCTTTGTATGCAGCATGTGTTAGAAGTGTAATGCTATACAGTAGTGAGACCTGGATAGTAAAGGAAAAGGATATTTGTAAGCTCAAACATACAAAAATGATAATGGGATGTGTAGTGCTGTGGTGCGTCCTTCAGTGTGAGGCCTGGGGGGGGGGGGCCTTAGTATTGCAGCTGAAGTTAAGAGGAAGGAAGGGACTTGAATGCATTAGTGTTTTGATGATGATGGGTAGACTGAGATGGTCTGGGCATGTTGAGAGGATGGATGATGACAACTCGGTGCAGAAGGTGAGAGTGAACATATGGGTAGGGTTGCGAGAGGCAGGCCAAAAAGAAAAGACCTGGAACGAGGTCACAGTGTGACCTCAGGGATAAGGAACTAAATAGGAGGATGTCACAGATTGAGAAGTATGAAGAGCTGCCATAGATAACCAAAGCCAACACATGCAAAATTGTTGGAGCCTTTACAAATGAACAAAACAAACAAAACTACCAATGGGATTAAGGTGGGACAGTATATACAGACAGTAATGGATGTTTAAGCAAAAACCTGCTATAAATAGAGGGTATTGGGGAAAAAGGGATTTCAAAACATCTACTCTGATCTCTTTGGTACCTATTTGTGACATGCAAGCAAAAGTACAATACCTGAGAAACATGCGAGATGGTCCATTTTGTGCTCCAACCGGTTGAACTTGCTCTCTGCAAGGTATGTGAGGCCTGAGTGACTCTTCATGACCAGGCGGTTAGTGATGACACCCACTGCTTCCTCATACATCTCTCGTGCTACTTCGTCTGTACCTCCAGACTGGATATAAGCCTTGATCAAGTACTCATAGAAGCTGTCACCCAGCGCACCAATTGAAGTGTGGCCTGCAAGAGTGAAACAAGATTTAACATCATCATCATCAACTAGCATTGCTTCAACCCAATATGTCAACAATAACAGAGGTGGCAAGGATTCAGAAACAGAAAAAGAAATGCCCAAGGAAGGGGAGCTATCACAAAAGGGCTCAGATCACTCGTCATCATCATTATCAAGTTATGAATCGGCCCTCGTCTCTCAGTAACTTTGATTCCTAGCACCAGGAGTGTAGATTCAACCAAGAAGTCTCAGTGATTCAGACCCTACAAAGCTGGAACCAGAGGTGTATAAAAACAACCCAGTTCACCTAGAAAATCAGCCTCAGCCTCACAGGCTATGGTGCTCTCTTTCTCCAAGAGTGTATGATGGCTCGTGCATTGGTACAGTCCTTCCTCCAATATTGCGAGAATATGGTTGACAAAAACCCTCGCAAAATCAATATTCGCAAAATTGAAACAATTAAATATAAAAAATAAAGGCAAATTGGTCGACATCATCCCAAGGTAAGCACTTTTTCCCACTCTTTCTCTCGACTCTACCTCTTAATTTTACGATGATAAATGAAACAAACATAAACTGATATACTGTACAGTAATATTAATAAGAAAACATCATAGGTGAGAAACATTTAAAAAAAAAAAATGCATTTACACTGATGTGAAGACTGGCGTGGTGTACAGGACTGGTGGCGGGGTGAGCCCTGGGTGCGGCTACTGTGGCCCCACGGGGCCTACGTCATCACCATCACTGTCGGCAGATATTTCCACATCTTGCTGTGTTTTTTCTGCCTCTCTCATGAATCCCTCGAAGTCAGAATCGCTACTAGGGTCATCAGAATCAAAAAGGTTAGGGATGCTAGGATCGCTAGGTGCTCGGAGAGGGGTGGCAGGACGGCTGGTCGATGGGCAGGGTCTCTTGGGGTTCTCATGAATTTTGTGATTAGAGACTGCTTCCTCTTGTTAACTCCATCTCTGAGGAGGTCAGCATAAAAGCGAAGGGGCCTGTCAACACCATGGCATGCTTCCTGAGCCCTAAATTGGTCACATTCATTGCTCTCGATGGTTTCTTTCAGCTGGTCAATGACAGCGAGAATATTGGCCAGGTTATGCATCGTTAATTCTCGGCATGGTTGTGGTTGTGTTAAAAATACATGACTTTTGGAACTACCTCGCAAAATTGGTGAATTGCAAAGGTAAAATTTGCAAAGTTGAAGGATGTACTGTATTACATACACTGCATTGCAGATGTCAGTGGAGTTACCCAGTTCTAGTCCATGCAGCTCTATCTTTTACCACGACAGCCATCTATCAGATATTTACCTTGCCCAGATGGAGTCTGATGAGGTCTTGTTTTTGGTTGAGTTTCTTTGTGTGCGTGTGTTTGTTACTTTATTTGTCAGCAACATTATGGAAAAATGGCTGAATTAAATTACATGTGTCATGGAAGGGCATACAGTGTAAAAACCTTAGCCAACTCAATATGTGGAGCACAAAAAAAAACATCATACCGGATCAGTTGTGGCCCGGGTTAAAAAAGACTGCAACCGGTGCTGTTGTCCAACAGGGGGCTGGTGGAAAGTATGTGACTGTAGGACAAAAGAAGGAGAGGAGAAGAAGAGGAGGAAGACAGTTCCAGAGGAAGTGGGAGAGAAGGGAAAGTAGAAGAGTGGAGATGCATGTGGGCACGAAGACAGGCAAAGGGAGAGAGCTGGCCAATATGATGGAAAGGAGAAAGTTAGACAAACTGTGTGTGCAGGAAACGAAATGGCAAGGAAGTAAAGTGAGGACGACTGGAGTAGAGTTCAAGTTGTTGTATCATGGTGTAAATGGAAGGAGAAATGGTGTGGGGTAGTAGTGAAGGAAGAGTATAAAGATAGTGTATTGGAGGTGAAGTGAGTGTTGGACAGAGTAATGAGTCTGAGGATGGGAACTGAGGGGGTCCTGATTAATGTCATCAGTGCATATGCCCTGCATGTGAGGCGTGAGCTGGAGGAAAAGGAAGAGTTCTTGAGTGAAGTAGAAGAAGTGATTCAGAGCATACCCAGGGAGGAAAGAGTTGTTATGGGAGATTTGAATGGGATTGTTGGAGAAGGAAATAGTGGTGACAAGGAGGTGATAGGTAGGTACAGTGTCGGGGAGAGGAATGCAGAGGGTCAGATGGTTGTGGATTTTTCAAAACAGATGGAGATGGCTGCAGTAAACACTTATTTCAAGAAGGAGGAGGAGCACATGATTACATATAAAAGTGGGGGAAGGAGTACAAAGACAGATTATATCCTATGTAGGAGATGCAACTTGACAGAATTCAGCGATGGTAAGGTAGTGCCAGGGAGAGTGTTGGTTGGTAGGATGAGTTTGAAAGTGAAGACAAGGAGGAAAGTGAGAGCTGAACCAAGGATTAGGGGGTGGAAGCTGAAGGAGCAAGACTTCAGTAGTAAATTCAGGAAGGAGATGAGTCAGGCTTTCGGAGGCAGGGAAGACGAGGATGGCTGGGCAGTTATCTCAGAAGTGGTGAGGGAGAAAGCCAAGAAGGTACTTGGGGTGATATCGGGGCAGAGGAAGGAAGACAAGGAGACTTGGTGGTGGAATGAGGAAGTACAGGATAGCATAAATTGGAAGATGCTGGCAAAGAAGAATATGGATAGACACAGGGACGACGAAAGCATTTGGGAGTATAAGGAGACGAGGAACGTAGCCAAAAAAGAGGTTGCTAAGGCAAAAGAAAAGACATACCGGAAGCTGTATGGGAAGTTGAATAGTAGAGAAGGGTTTTAGACCTGTACCGACTAGCCAAGCAGATAGACAGAGCTGGGCAGGATATGCAGCATGTTTGAATTACAAAGAATGCAGATGGCAATGTACTGACAAGTGAAGAGAGTGTACTAAGAAGGTGGAAGGAGTATTTCAAAGTACTGACAAGTGAGGAGAGTGTACTAAGAAGGTGAAAGAAGTATTTCAAAGAGCTGATGAATACAGAAAATTTTAGAGAGAGAAGGTTGGAAGAGTTGGAGGTAGTGAATCAGGAACAAGAGATCAGCAGAGAGGAAGTGAGAAATGCCATGAAGAAGATGAAGGATGGTAAGGCAGTGGGCCCAGATGGTACACCAGTGGAAGCGTGGAGGAGCTTAGGAGAGGTGGCTGTGATGTGGTTTACCAGATTGTTTAACAAAATCCTTGAGAGTGAGAGGATACCGGAGGAGTGGAGAAAAAGTGTTCTAATTCCGATTTTCAAGAACAAGGATGATGTGCAGTGCTGCAGCAACTGATTAGCCATACAATGAAGATATGGGAAAGAGTGGTGGAAGCTAGGCTGAGAAAAGTGAGGATCTGTGAGCAGCAATTTGGTTTTATGCCAGGGAGAAGTACTACAGACACCATATTTGCTTTGAGAGTGGTGATGGAGAAGTATAGAGAAGGCCAGAAGGAGTTGGATTGTGTGTTTATAGACTTGGAGAAGGCTTATGATAGGGTACTGAGAGAGGAGCTGTGGTACTGTATGAGAAAGTCAGTGCCAGGGAGAAGTACTACAGACACCATATTTGCTTTGAGAATGGTGATGGAGAAGTATAGAGAAGGCCAGAAGGAGTTGCATTGTGTGTTTATAGACTTGGAGAAGGCTTATGACTGGGTACTGAGAGAGGAGCTGTGGTACTGTATGAGAAAGTCAGGAGTAGCAGAGAAGTATGTGAGAGTGGTGAAGGACACATACGATGATAGCGTAACAGCAGCGAGATGTGCAGTAGGAATGAATGAGGGTTTCAAGGTGGAGGTGGGATTGCTTCAAGGACTGATTTTGAGCCCCTTCTTGTTTGCAATGGTGATGGACAGACTGACAGATGAGACTGGACAGGAGTCTCCATGGACAATAATGTTCGAGGACGGCATTGTGATATGTCGTGAGAGCCGGGAGGAAGCCGAGGCAGAGCTGGAGAGATGGAGATATGCACTGGAGAGAAAGGGAATGAAAGTAAGAAGAAGTAAGACTGAGTACACATGTGTAAATGAGAGAGATGACAGGGGAACTGTGAGGCTGCAAGGTGTAGAGGTGGCAAAGGTAGATGAATTCAAACACTTGGGTTCAACTGTACAAAGAAATGAAAAGTGTGGTAGGGAGGTAAAAAAGAGAGTGCAGGCTGGATGGAGTGGGTGGAGAAAGGTGACAGGAGTGATCTGTGACAGAAGGGTCTCTGTAGAAAAGAAAGGGAAAGTAAGACTGTAGTGAGGCCAGCCATGTTGTACGGAATGGAGACGGTACCACTGACAAAAAGACTGGAGGAAGAGTTGGAGGTAGCAGAATTGAAGATGTTGCATTTCTTACTAGGAGTGACGAGGTTGGATAGGATTAGTAATGAGCATATTAGAGGGACAGCGCATGTGCATCAGTTTGGGGACAAAGCTAGAGAGGTGAGACTGAGATGGTTTGGACAAGTGCGGAGAAGGGATGAGGAGTATGTCGGGAGGAAGATGCTGGAAATGGAGCTACTAGGCAGGAGAAAGAGAGGAACGCCAAAGAGAAGTTTTATGGATGTAGTGAAGGACATGCAGGTGGTAGGTGTAACAGAAGAAAATGCAGAAGGCAGAGTAAGATGAAGATGGGTGATCTGCTGTGGCAACCCCTAAGGGACAGCCAAAAGAAGAAGAAGAAAGGCTGAATGAAATTACATGAAACTTTCAGGATATAATGGCAATGGTCCCCAAAGAAAGTGATGAAATTTTGGAGGTAATCAAGTGACCCTAAAAGGTCAAAATCAAGGTCACGGATCTTCAGAGAACTATACAGTTAAGTCGTCTATGGCGCGGACTTCCATGACGCGAATTTCTATGACACGGCATGGTGCCAGAACAAAAAAAATTGAACCACACGAATAGAACTCCTATGGCGCGACGGCGTGGCAAGGTCTGAAACGCCTGGGCAAATTCCCCTGGCAGGCGGCACACTCCCCTGTTTGTAAACAAAGAAGATGGAGACCACTTCAGCTCCATACTACAAGTGCCCCAACTGTGGACTTTTTTCTCTCTTATGAGGAGGTTCTATTTCACCAAATTCATTATATTAAGTAATGAACCATTAAAGATTCTTTGGTTACTGTGACTAGTTTATAGGTTTGTTCCTAAAACCAGTATGAACTAGTTAGTGAAGAAGCACCTATCTCTGAGCTAAGACGAAGTATAATGCCTCCCATCATCATCATCACGTATGTAAGAATAATTATTAATGTGTTAATGTGAGTTTTGTTGACACTTGAGCATACAAACTTTATCAAACAAGCTTCTTCAATCAGTTTTCACCAGGCAGCCTCGCCATCTGTAAGGTTTTGGTCAGCAATCAGGTGACATCCGCCCCTCTCCCGGTGACGACTCAAAGAGCTGCCTGGAACCACTGTCTGACTCACTCCTTCTTCATTTCTGTAACATTCGCGGCCTTTCCTCTAACTTTCACGCTGTCGAGCACCACCTCTTCTCCTCTAAACCTCACCTTCTCTTTCTCACTGAGACTCAGCTCTCTGAGGCAACTGACAGCAAACCCTTTTCTGTATCCTCCTACTATCTCTATTCTCGTTTCAAAGCCAAAGGTGGCTGTTGCGTATATGTACGCAACGATCTATCTTGCTCTCGTGTTCCTGAACTTGATTCTTCTGAATTCTCTACTCTCTGGCTTCGGCTTTCCTGTCATTCTCTGACTAAATATATCTGTGCTGTTTACTTATCTCCTAATTCTACTGATTATCAAAAATTCTTTGACTATCTTACTTCTATGATGGAACACATTCTATCCATTTCTCCTTTCTCTGAAATCTCCATTCAAGGAGATTTCAATGTTCACCACCAACTTTGGCTCTCCTCTCCTTTCACTGATCCACCTGGTGAACAAGCCTACATCTTTTCTATCCTTAATGACCTAGAGCAGCTTGTACAGCACCCTACCCGTATCCCTGACC
>JAGKTI010013098.1:0-23583 GCA_018397915.1 Birgus latro
ACAGGTGTTGGACAGACTTAGGGAGTATAGGTAAATATGGAAGGGTGTGAGTTGTGGCCGAGTGTGATTCTAATTTTGAATGCCTATACACTGCGCATCCTTCACACCTGGAACATGTCTGAAATTTTCCTCCTTCATGCATCACAGAAAATTCCAAATCTCTCTCAGCTTAGGAATATTAGCCAGCATAGATAGTAGTAGTCGTCGTAGCCCCAGGTTCATCTGAAATGTTAACCCAAAGGACTACAAGCTTAACTTGCCCTAGTGCATTCCACCAACATCCATTTAGAGGACAGGGAAAGACCTGAGGGGCGTGTGAATAACCAGGCGGTGGAATCGCCTGGTTATATCTACTTCCCCACAAGAAGGCGTACCTCTCCAGCACCAACCAGCACAGGAAAATGAGGCGTAGAGGAGGTGAAATATTAGGCGAAATTTTATCCCCGGTTTACAGATCCACTCTTTTTTCTTTAAGGGGACTACTTTATGCAGCTTAATCCTCTCACGATCGGAACAACTCTTGTATTCTATTTCAGCTAATGCCAAACGATTTTTTATCTTAAGGTTTGAGTCGCAGTAGCTTGAATGTTGATATTGTCTCCATTAACCCTCTCACGCTCGGGACATTTCTATTCCAGCTAATGCCAGACGACTTGCTTCGACAGAAGAGAGTCATAACAGCCTGAGAGTGTTGATTACCTTTTATTTCAACCACAATGGCCCTCCTTATGCTCTAAAATATAAATAAAAAATAAAAATGCTCGCCTTGCTGGACTTGTAAAGCGAGTAAAACAGAAAGGAGCTCATTTTCCTTATAAAACTAGTCCCTGATTTTCTTTCCAATGGATTTTTCTTCCTCTCCATCAATCACCAACACAGTACAGTAGCTTAATAGAGAAGTGTATGTTTCTCACCCATGTAGGTTAATTAGTCGAGGTACAATACCGTATATCCAGTGAGACCTGGGTTAGTGTGTGTGTGTGTGTGCGTTAAAAGATAAGTGAGCATACTATACAGGAACGTGAAAGAATAAGGTAGTTATATCTCAGCAAGTCAGATACAATTACACCACCTTCCCCACAAAACACCACAACAACACTACAGTATTAACATCACAAAATCACAACACGGTACCAGCAAAACCTCAAACACGCCTCATTTGGAAATAGTGAGAAATCTATAACAACAAAACAGTTACTGGATTTTACCGTCTTGATCATTATTTCACATGTGTCTTTATAAGGATAAATGTCTCAGAATATATTGGACAAATTTTAAAGGTAAGTGCATGATTACTGTGTGACATGAAGTGGTAAAGGATAAGGTGGGTATGTTGCTAGTGACAGAATATAATATACTTACAAAAATAGCTGTCTAAGAGAACACATTTATCTACATATCTGTTGAATCACTAGATGAAATACTGAGTGCTATATAGAGATACCTTATCGATAAAGGACTGTAATATTGGCAAATCATCATCATCATCATCACCCGCTCCCCTTTTCCCAGCTACGGATAGGGTGAGGTGCTTTTAAAACTGGATTAACACATACCATAAACATCTGCTCATCTTTGGTATTATGGCTATCATTAAATGCAATAAATTTATATACATATATATCTATGCAACCCTATAACAAAAATACTATGATTTATAATAAAATACTATTTCATTATTGACAAATTACGGACCTCACATAAAAGCAGTAAAATATATGGACTCTTAAAGATCTCTGGGGAAGATCTATTGTTTATATGTTATTATAATGCATTTGTGGCACCTTCTGCACAAAGAGACTCAAGCTCCAAATATATGTTATATACACAAGCTTTCTTCTGTAATATCACTAACTATTTTTATGATTGCTTAATCACTGATCATGAGCAGTTAAGAAAATAAACTATGGGCGTTTTGTCAGTCCGTCAACAGCTACACTGACTGCATCAAATTTTATGCTTAATTCATGAACGGAATAAAGTAATTAAGGATATACACTTACTTCCAAAGGCCTGGATAACAGTCAATAATAATAACAAATGCAGTGCAAGTGCTATTCCATCAAAGGCATACATTAGCAGACTATCATACCTTTACCCCATGAACCACACCAGATATTAGCCTGGTTTATTCTTGCTACCTCCAGACAAGTTTATTTGCCCAGAGAAACAGTTATACTTTATGGCAAGGAGACTTGGCAAGTAAGAAAAGAAAATATTCAGATAGATGAGGGGTGATGGGAGGGGGGGATACAGGCAAAATGGAGCACACAGGAAGGAGTATGTTGATATGGATGAGTAGGGCATCACTGAATGACAAATGTGAAAATAATGTACTGTGAGAGAGACCAGGCTTAAGAGATGTCAGAAAAGTAATGCGAACGGGTTGTCTAAGATGGTTTCGACATGTTGTGAGAGAGGAGAAGGGTGACTGGTTATGCAAGACCACAGATATTACTGAAGGGGGGAAAAACGTCCCGAGACTGAGGAAGATCCGGGATGTGTCGCGTTATCTCCGTTATGTTGGGGATTGACTATGGAAATTTAACTGATCTGGACAAATCACTCCTCTCACCAGACAGCAAGGTCCATATAGCACTAAATTATATACGTAAAGAAACCGTACGAGTAAAGAACAGCAATAAAGACACAGCAGTAAAAAAAGTATAAAAATGAGAGAGTACCATGAGGAATTAAACAGAGAAATGGCACTAAGAAAAACAAAATGAATGAGAGAAGGAAAATCATGTTTTTGAAAGAGTGGATGGAAAAAAGGATTAAGGAAATTACTCAAGATGGCAACACATGGAGAGTACGAAGAGATGTCATTAAAGTGAAAGACCTACTTATCCCTTCATCTACATGTGAGGAAGGGGTTAATAAAGACTATACATAAGACTTCCAGTTCGAAAAGTCTCTCGTAAGCTGAATAAGATCGTCTGGGGATAGCAAGAACAAAAGCCATCGTACTGAAGGGGTTAGTGGACAGTAAAACGAAATAAAGATCATAAATGCTGGGCTCCCACTCTAACAGTCTGGGTCAAAAGTTCCCAACACCTGATGTAACAAATGAAATACAAACAGATAAGAATAAAAAGACAAAATCCAAATCCACATTACTCCTTTGGAAGTGCGGATGACCAGAATACTTCCCTTGACAGACTGCATAGCTGAAAAACGATCAGTCACATTTTAGAGATGGAACCTACGCAAGTCCGTCACTCCATCTGGGTGTTCTGACCACCTGACCACCAGTCGCCAAACACAACTACCCCCACTTCTGTTAACTGATACAACTCCATGGTTCTGGTTCATGTCTGTGGGGTTAAAATAAAAGAAGATACTCCTTTCTGAATTCAAAGCAACGCTATAATGAATCACAAACAGCTTTTAGTGAAGAAAATATGTTAGTTCACCAGCAGCTTCATATTGAAACAAATGAACAACTTTACACAAGGACTAACTAAGTTTTAAATTAGGAATTATCGATAGTTTATCACAGTGTATCATCATTTTCCAAGAGATTAGTACTGTACAAAAACGGCAGATAAATAAACGAATAAACAGATAAACAAAATACTGTATATACAAAACTAGACAGCGGACGCAGATTTACTTGAACGACTGATACACTGACTAAAAAAAAAAAAAAAAAAAAATAGCCTGGCTATAAAATAAATTGGCCCCTGTTATTTTAATCCTGTTTTGAGAGGTAAGAAGATTTTCAGATTTAAACATTGGCAGAAATATAAAAAGGTAAGATTTGTTTATCATCAGTTTTCCTAAAGTTCGTCCACCTTAACCTGGCAGAGAAATTTCGTCCTAGCTGAGGGGCATAGTAAGACACCATTACGAATCTACATCCTTCCCATAGCACTTCTTCGTGACTAGAATCATATTTTAATCTCTTGATACAGGTCAGTGACAGAATATGAATGTCATGGCTTTACATCCCTTCCCTAGCACTGCCTCGTGACTAGCACCATCATCCTCCAGTGTTAATCTCTTGTTACAGTTCAATGGCAGAACAAGACAATACTTTAGCTCAACGTCCCTTCCATAACACTTCTTCGTAAACCAGCGCAAGTCTCTCTTTTCACTCCTCTTTCCTTCCCTCTCCGCTGTTCCATCCTTTCCTTTCCTTTCCTCTCCATTTTCACTCTTCCTTCGTTCTTTCTCTTCTCCCTTTCAGTATCCTTCCCTTCCCTCTTCTTTCTTCCTTCCTTCTCTCTCCTCTCTTCCTACCTTCCCTCTCCTCCCATCCTTTCTTCTTCCCTTTCCTTTTCTCTCTCCTTTTTTCCTCCCTTTCTTCTCTCTTCCTCCCTTCTCCTCACTATTTTCTTCCTCCCCTTCCTCTCCTCTCTTCCTCCCTTCCTTCTCATCTCGTCCTCGTTTCCCTCTCCTTTCTTCCCCCTTTCCCTTTTCTTCCTTCCTCCCTTCCCTCTGACCTCCCCATTCTCCTTTCTCTCCCCTTTCTTCCTCCCCTCTCTTTCCACCCTTCCTCCCTTCCCTCTCACTCTCACAGTTTAGTTTAGTCTGGAGAGGGCATACAGTGGAGCCGCTCAAATGCCGCCTTCTCCAGCTGCTCTCTGTGGTCTGGATGGGCGATGCGGATGAGCTCGTGGGCGCGCTGTCGAAGGTTCTTGCCGAAGAGGTAGGCGATCCCCCACTCCGTCACCAGGTAGTGGATGTGTGCACGCGTTGTCACCACCCCGCCGCCTGCATGGGGTGGGGGGTATACGGTCAGTCATCATCATCATCATCAGTCATCATCATCATCAATCGTCATTTTTTTTTCATCTAAGGATACGTTGAGGTAGGATTCAGAAAACAAAGCAAGAGAAAATACGTAAGCTGAGGACTATCAACAGCTTACCTAGCGAAATAGGCTAGACAATCATTCAAGCCTCCGGAATTCTGACTCCATCTCACAGGCCTAACCATCTGATTTTTTTTTTTATGGGGGGAAGGGGGGGAGGGTACTCTTCTTTACAACCGCGCCAGATAGTCAATCCTTCAAGTAAGTTAGAAAGAGATGCCGTACGTTGGTCATGTGCTGCTCTGTACCAGCACTTACTTTCATTGCTTTTATCCATTTTCATCAAAATTTCGCGAGTTATCATCACCATCCTGCACTTCCTTCTCACAAAAATAAAAACGGTGTGAGAAGTGTCTAAAACACGAATATTAAAGCAAAAAGAAAAAGGAAGGATGACAGAGAGAAAAGGAAAGTTGAAATAAGAAAAATATATATTTACAGATTCCCTACTCAAGTGAATCCCACATCCATTCATTAATCATCTCTTACGTTTTATATGTAGTGCCTGGCACTGTATAGTTCAGTACTAAAAGCGTGAGTATTATGGATGTTGCTTTTACTGACAAAACTGGACCACTCCCATAACTTGAACATTAAGTGAGGGCTGCATGAAATTCGATGAATCTTAGTTAGCAGTTAGGAATGAGTCTTTTTGGTTACTGCTCAAACTGACCCTCTAGTCAGGCTACATTCGGCCAAACAGGGGTGTGCAGCTAGAATGTTAAAAAATAGAGTGGCAAAGCCAAATTATGAGATGGCCCAGAATGAACTCTTCAGGTAGAATCGGGTGTAGACCCCAGGAAATTTAGGGTGGTCACTGGGGTGTCCTGGCATATTTCAGGGGTGGCCAGTGTCACCCCGGCCATCTTTAGCTACGTCATTGCTGTCGCCTGACCTGGAAGGGGTTAAGGGTCTTCATCAGGTTAGAAAAACCGCACTAGAGACCACCAGGTCCCAGTACAGGATAAAGATAATTATGGTAATCAAGGGAGGGACCCACCTGGCTTGAGGAAAGGTACAATCTTGCTCTCCCCTTTGGATGTGGTGGACGGCATAGCTAAGATGGGCTTCCCCAGTCCATCCCGACCCACTGCTGCCCCTCTGATGAAATCCACCTGGCCACCCACACCTGCAAGACGGTAGGGAGTAGAAAACGGGACGACTACTTAGAGAAATGTTAAATTCAGTGATTAGTAAACTGTCTCTGTAAGAAGGATGAGTCAAGGTGAGGAGGAATTAATGGTGCAATGTGGCCATGGGTGAATGTGTGCGAGATGAAAAGACAAATGTGAAGAACCCTTGCTATGGATGAACCTGGAAGGGAACAGGACGTTTAGTCGAAGATGCAAATGTTCCTGACATTTATGTAAGTTGCAAGCCTATCCACTAAACTATCTATTAAAATCATAGTATTATAAGAACTATATTATCAAGTATGAAACTTCTGATGGGTATGTATAAACTGTACTTCTAGCCATCTGTCTATTGCCCGACGCCTTAATCCCGTAAGGGGTGGCCACAAACAAATCGTCTCGGAATTAAGAGCTTACTTGTTTCGCATAAAATAAACAGTTTAAGAAGATATATAACCGATATTTCCGCATAAAATGCAGATTATCAAAGGTAAAGTGAACTGATACTGGTAAATTAAATGGTACTGGATATAGCGAGATAGAAACTGAAGATTCCAAAGCCAACACCACAAAAAAAAAAAAAAATCATCATCATCTCTTTCAGCATTCAAGCACAACGAAAATAAAAAAAACAAAAATCTCAAAACCAATCCTTCATTCTTCCCCCTGCCTGAGTACATCCGAAAAAAAAAATGAGAAAATCTAAACTAACTCTCCTTACAGTATTCAAGCACCACAAGAATTAAAAAAAGAAAAAATAATAAAATCAGCCATTCCCTTCCCCCCTTACCTGAGTACATATAAAAAAAAAGAGAGAGAGACAAAAAAATATATAAACTAACACCTCTTGCAGCACTCAAACACCAGGTAAATAATGTAAAAAAAAATCATAAACTTTAATTTTCACTCCCTACCTGAGTACATCCTGGTGCCTATGGAGTCGGCCACCACCTGTCCCGTGAGATCCACCTCGATGCAGGAGTTGATGGCCGTCACGCGGGGGTTTTGAGAGATGACCGGGATGCTGTTGACGCACGACACATCACACATCACTGGGGAGAGATGGGGAGAGGTTGAATTAAGGGTGGGGGGGAAGGGAAGATTTAGAGACAGAGACAGAGAAAGAAAATAAATGCACTCACCAACAAAGGGGTTATTGTCCACGAAGTCGAAGAGCTTCCTGGTGCCAACGATGAAGCTGGACACAATCTTGCCTGGGTGGAATGTCTTGTGTGTGTTGGTGACGCAGCCGGCCTCTACCAGCGCCACCACACCGTCACTGAACATCTCCGAGTGGATGCCCAGGTCCTTGTGGTTACCCAGCGAGGCCAGCACTGCGTCGGGGATGTTGCCGATGCCTGGGAGTTCAGAGCCGTGTTTAAAGACAGTTCACAACATATTCCTTCACATTTACTACTCAGGTGCCAAACAGGGACGCCTTCACCCAGTGGCACCAATATCACCGGGTGGTTCCACATCCCTCAGTTACCTCCCTGTCCCCAAAAGGAGGAAGGTGGACTGTAGGAGAAGGGCAGTTTCAGCCTGCAGTCCACCGAATCACGTTCAGATAAGCCTGGGGGTCAAAGCATCACAAGCCACAATATAACAATGGTTGGAAGGGTAATTCTAGAAGGCATGTGTACTAAATAAGGAAGGTAAATATAGATATTAATTGCAGTGAAGAAAAAAAGATAATAGTCTAAGCGTATGACTGCAGAAGTTAAAGGTAAAAGAATCACAGGAAAGAATATAATGAATCACACATTCCTGGTATCATTAGTAAGATCCTTCAGTATCTAGTTTAGTCCCCACCCCTTGTCTCCTATCTCAGTTCTATACCATTTGCAATGAACACAAATATTTCCTACATATTCTCTCTCTCTCTCTCTCTCTCTCTCTCTCTCTCTCTCTCTCTCTCTCTCTCTCTCTCTCTCTCTCTCTCTCTCTCTCTACATATCTACCTGACATTCTATCCATCTATCTCCCACCTACCCATCTGCAGCGTGGCTCCATTCACCACCAAATTATCGGCAATAAGTTTTCCAATCTGGTTCTCAACATCTGATCGCGGTTTGGGCTTGTGTTCCGGCAGGGGGGCCAGACCGTCCACCATGGCGTCGAAGTGGCTCTTGTGGATGAGACCGTCGCCAAAGGTACGGGGCATACACGGATTCACCTGTTGGCCAAAGAGCAAGTAGACGTTTTAATGCTTTACGGTCAGGGACAAAATTAAACAGCTCGGCAAAACGATTCGATTTTTTATGCAGTACGATCAAAGAGGAATAAACCAAACATGGATTCATATACATTAAGCCATTCTTCCCCATGGTAAGGTCGCCCATGATAATTATAGTTGTTTTTTATGGACGCAAAGCAAAACTACATGCCAAACTAATAATCATTCTTCAACAGTTGCTGTAAGGTGTTGGAAATAAAGAAATATCAGCTATATATAAGATCAATAAAACTATGAGTCTCATCCTTAACTCTGACATTGTTTGGTGGGAGCAGAATGATAGTAAAATTTGGTGACGTATGATGTGGGACAAGATCTCGCCTATAATTCCATCATGCCTACTTCACATATATAAGCACGTCCGCCATTTTTCTCTCTGATGTATCATGTTAAAAAAGCATTATTTAAGGTCAGAGAAATATACCAAGTTTCACCTTTGGAAGACTAGCCGGCAGAGGAAAGTGAGAATGTGGTAGGAGGGTGCGCCCATTATCCACTCACTTGATGCATTACAACTTTTCATGTGAGTGTATTGAATGACGACTCAAATATTTTGGAGCTCAGGAAACCATTTATTACGATCGATAGTTACCATATAACTAAATGTACGCCTGGTGGTCTAGCAGGTTAAGGCACTCCAACCAGGTGTTTCACATAGGGGACTGCATCCGAGAGGTGGCTGGGGTTTATTGCTTACAAATAAAACTCAAGAGAAAAGTGACTGGTTACTTTCGCTTCAATGTTTGGATTAAAGTAGCCAAGATCTGGGTCCCTGCACACCTAATGAGGTAATAAAGGAGTAAGTGATAATCAGAATGATAGGGTGGTATAATCAGCGACAAAAATTCGTCTATTGTTTCAGTGAGTCTACTTCACATCTAATATCGCGTCCGCTACCTTCCTCCCTAATCCATCGTAGCAAAGAGCACTATCTATGGTGAAGGAAACACACCAAGCCTCTCCCCTAAGAAATATTATCAAGAAGAGAAAAAAAAAATGTTATGCGAAACGCTTGTTCCCGACTGTACAATCTACAGGTGGGTGTAAAGGAACCTAATATTTTTCAGAGGGCTGTTAAGGAATGCAGCAGATTGATTGCCAGTTGTTTTTTCCTTTCTTAAAGCAACAATACTGAAGTATCAAAGACTAATAAAATAAATGCACCTTTATTGCAACAGATTCACGCAAGTGGATTTTTTTTTCCAATAACTTCCAGGAAAAACTTCATCATCATCATCATCATCCCAGCCTACATTCTCACCAAAAAGTAGGGTGAGGCAGGACCCAGAACCAAAACTGAGGAAGTTTAAAAGTAGGAGAAGTATCAAAAGTTTGCCAAATGAAATAGAACACACAGTCATCCACACATCATTCAAGTCTTCAGAATCCTGGCTCCATGTCACAAGTATAACTAACCACATATATATTATACTGTGCTTTGAATATAATACGGGATAACAGAATAAACAAGAGAAATAACATATGTAGTAGCAATAAGTGACCTACCTGTCCGATAATATATTTTGCGTTCTGCACAGCTGCTCTGGCACAATCCACACTGGTTCCTAGAGAGCAGAATCCATGCTTGTCCGGGGGCGACACCTGCAACAGTGAGAAGTGTTTAATTACTGCACACACAAACTCACCTTGGCTAATACACACAGAAATATACATACATATATACATACATACATATATACTCAACACCTGAAATGCAAACAAAACCTATGTACTTGTATCAGTATCGGTCCATTTGTAATCCACTGCAGGATGGCAAATACACATTTTACAACATTAAGGACACGCAGGGTCGACAACTGCCTACCTGCATCACGGTTCATCAGCGTCAGAACAACATTCCGAGTGGGCAAACACACACACACACACACAAATGGGGATCAGAAAAGGGTGGGTTGAGTAGGAACGAACCATAATAGAAAAAAAAGAAAAGATCTACGATGAAAAATAGTAAGAGAAGACAGAATATAGCAAGTCTTATTCAGTCCTATGAAATATATATAGGCATGAATTAAGGACACACACAATATAAAAGAAATGCACGATAAAACAGTAACAGAAGGTAGAAATTATCAGATCATTATCATCATTGTCATCCTAACCTCTTTTCCTCACTCATAGACGGGGTGAGGTAGGATCCAGAATGCTAGAAAAGATAAAAACGACAGAGTAAGAACTAATGAACAGCTATCAGGAAAGAACAAAAGCTACCTGCACGAGAGCGCGGTCGATATTGATGAAGCCCCGATGGAAGAGGTGGGTGGACTGGGCAGGTAAAAACGTATATACCGGTAAATAAAAATAAAAAAGTACGATAAAAAAGTAACATTTATTTATTTATTCATTTTTTGCGGTCCCAGGCTCATATGAAACGTGAACCTGGTGTGCTGCAGGCTTAAGTTGCCCCTTACCTGTAGTCCACCATCCTCCTTTTGGGGGATGTGAAAGTAGTTGTGAGACCTTTGTATAACCTGGCAGTTGAGCCATCCAATTTTATCGATGCCATCACATGAAGGGATTCCTCTCTATCACCAAAGTAACAAAGTGATATATTAAAATTAGATAAGAGCACCAATACTCTTTTACACTGGCCTAAAATTGCCATCTCTCCATCCTGGCTGCTGGGCTGCAACGAGGGATTAAAACAAAAACACAGCACTACTCACGAAGATATACTATAGGAAGGATGTGGCACCGTAGTATTATCTTATTCCGCCATTGAGTAATGTGAAATAAACAGCAAAAGAACGAAAATGTGGAACAAGTTGTAAGAGAATTATAGGTAAGAACAACGCTGGGCAGGGGACCGTTGCATTATCTTACTCTGCCACTCAGCTTCGTAAAATAAGCCGAGAAAAGACGATAATTTGGGTCAGGTTAAAGTGAAAGACCTATACAGTAAGAACAACACCCACCTGAACGTGGAGCGGTAGCACTGACTTTCTCTGCTACTAAGCTACCTATAATAAGCTGCTAAAGGTCGAAAATCTGGACCAAGTCAAGGTGAGAGAATTATAGGTAAGATACGTGAAATAATCTACAAAAGGAAAAAAATCTGGGCCAAATTAAAGTAAAGGAACTATAGGTCAGAACATCTACCCCAAAGGACGAAAATCTGGGCCAATTTAGGGTGAAAGAACTATAAGAAAACACCCACCTGTACTAAAGCGACGTCGATATTGATGATGCCCCTGTGGAAGAGAAGGGGTATCTCTGAGAGGAAGATGGGCACGTAGTCGCCGCGCCCTTCGTTGACGGCGCTGCGGCAGTTGGATCCGAGGAAGAAAGAGTTGCTGCGGAAGATGTCTGTAGGAAGAGAGGAGGGAGGTGAGGAAGAGGTGAGGAAGAGGGGAAAGAGAAGGAAGAGAAGAAGTAGAAAGAGGAGGAGGAAACGAAGAAGGGCGAGGAGGAAAAGAGGAAGGACTGCTGCAGAAAAGGAGCTGCTGCACAGGATGTCTGCGGCAAGAGAGAAGAAGGTGCGGAAGAGTTGCTAGGAAGATTTGTGAGGGAAGAAGATGGGCAAAAGGAAGAGTGGCTGTCGAAGATTATCTGTAAGAGGAGGGAGATGAGGTAGAGGAAGAGCTGCCGAGGAAGATTTATTTAAGAAGCTAGACCCTTCATCTGGGGGAAAAAAGAAAAAGAAAATCGTCTCACCATCTCGACTACTGAGTTGTAGCAAATGAATGATACAATAATACTGCATGATGCTAGCCATAAACAAGAGTTAAGGAAGGGATGTAGGGCCATAGCACTTTCTCCTGCTGGCACTAAGCTACGTGAAAGTCGTATGGTGATAATCACAAATAAGTGCTAAGAAAAGGATGTGGAGCCGTAGAAGCGCATTTTTCTGCCACTGAGCTACGTAAACCAACCCGCAAGACGGCCAGAATCTGGGCCAAGCATGGTTAATGGAGTAAAGTGGATTAGAGTGCTCGCTATCGATCGAGGGGTCAAGCACTGGATCCCGCCCAAGGGAAACTGGCTGATTTCAGGAAGAGAGCTTAGTAAACGAAAAACAATTCCCACTAGCTTGAGATTTTATTCTCTCTCTCTCTCTCTCTCTCTCTCTCTCTCTCTCTCTCTCTCTCTCTCTCTCTCTCTCTCAAAATCGCTCTAAATACGCACCACGCCTTACCCCTCAAAGAGAGGAGTACATAAAATAAAACTGCATCATCAAACCTGTGGAAGGAGGAAGAGGAGGAGGAGGAACTTGAGAAAAGGAAAACGAGTTTGGAAGGAAGATGTTTGGGGAGGAGAGGAGGAGGAGGAAAATATGACAGGGGAAACAAAGTGGATAAGAGAATGAGTATGGGGAAATAAAGAACAGGTAGAGTAAGACAGGCAGGGATGGGAGTAAGAGATAAAGGAGATAGCTCAGGGAAGATAAGAGAAGAGGGGAATAAGAGGGATCATACCCACCGAATGAAAATAATCCTGTGCCGTTCTATTATTATTATTTATTATTATTATTATTATTATTATTATTTGAGAAGAGGTAAAGAGGTGGAGCTCACGTATCCCTCACCCTGGCAGTCCTCGTGTGTGTATAACGCGGGTCCCTCGGTGTGGATGTGGCAGATGCTGACATTCCCGAGGCCGGCGTTCTTTCCGTGCTCCGTCAGCGCCTCCACCAGCTTCAGGGGCGTGGCGGCCGCTCCGTGCACGAACACCACGTCACCTGCAACACAGATATACGTAACGCTTGCTACTTGTTACGCTTGTGGCTGATACTGAATGTTCTTATAATACTGCCAATAATAAGAATAATAACAATAATAATAATAATGACGTAGAGATCAAGGATACGGTTCCAAGACACTGGTGGCATCAAATCCTGAGTTTACATTCATATGTAAACTCAGGATTTGATGCCTGAGTTTATCAAATCCTGAGTTTACATTCATAGGTAAACTCAGGATTTGATGCCTGAGTTTACATATGAATGTAATCCTGACTGGTGTCCTTAAACCACTACACCACCAGGCGTCTAAACAAATGTAGGAGTGTTCAAGAGAGCAGAACTGTGACTAAGACGGTACCATTCAATCTTAATACGCATTTTTTTTTGTCATTTTAATATTCACTCTATTTTTATGAAGTGTTTGACGGCTGTATAAGTGGAGAGGAGAGTTTATCGCTATGACAAGGGCTCAGGGTCGTATTTACAAACTCTCCTATGTCTAAGCAGTGTTTAAGATCGTATGTATGCACGTTTGTCTTCACTCAAACAGCTACCAAATAATTTATAATCAGATCGGAATTAGCAATTAACACACACACACACACACACACACACACACACACACACACACACACACACAAAGCCTTTAAAGTGGGTAGGGTCATACGGAGCGAAATAAGTGACAGACTGTATTCTGGTCACTTTATCTATGTGTAAAATTGGCCTTTCTTAATCTTGGAATCTGAGCTATGACGAGAGTAAGGTGAGAATATGATACTAGTCACGAAGAAGTGCCATAAAAAAGAGTGTAGAGCCGTACCGCAGTATAGGATGTAAATGGACGAAAATCTCCGCCAAGCTAACGTAAATGAACTATAGCACGGTATATGAGATTACGAGATTGCTGTGGTTGGAAGAAAACAGATGGAAAGATAAGGTACTGTAGGATGGTATATGAGGGTGGGTGGCGTGCTGTGGGAGGAAGGGTTATACTGCACACCCCTATAAAAAAAAATAAACAAAGATAAAAGTATCACGCCACTGAGGTTCGACGGTTCTGGACACGCACAAATTCACCAGATACAGACAGATTCATAACGAATGTATCCCAGAATATACTGTACACTATAACACACCTTATGTAATTTTAGAGCAATGATAAATACCAAGCATAATATCAGCATTTCCATCAAAAGTTGTCACATACCATAACGCTCCGTCCGTTTAAAAAAAGATGGGAGCTTGAACAGCCTCGATTGTCACTTTTTTTTTTTTTTTAATGGTTGTGTGTACTTAAGGATAAAAATGCGGGGAAATTTTTGAAACTAATTTTGCCATGGCCACCCCTTACAGGATGCGATGACAGGCAATATAGGAGATGGTGATTGGAGAGGTTTTCAGACCCAGCTTCTTTTACGACGCTACTGGGGATACTGTCATCAAGTGGGAGAGGAAAATGAGGTATGGAAACCGAGGTGGCAAGAGAAATAGTGATGATGATGATGATGATGATGATGATGCTGATGATGCTGATGATAAAAATGATAGTGATGATGCTGAGAGAGAGAGAAAAAAAAAGAAAGATGAGCAGTATGGGTACAGGTAGGTAACATATGGCTACCCTTGAGCATAAGGAAGGAAGAGATTGGGAAGGATGGAGCGCTATCACCTGTCACTGAGGAAGAGGGAAGGAAGAGAGGAGGGGTAAGAGAGGGAGGAAGAGAGAGGAAGAAGAGAGGGGGAGGAAGAGATGGGGGGAAGAGAGGGAGGAAGAGATTGGGAAGGAAGAGAAGGAGGAAGAGATGGGGAAGGAAGAGAGGGAGGAAGAGATTGGGAAGGAAGAGAGGGAGGAAGAGATGGGGGGGGAGAGAGGAAGGAAGAGATTGGGAAGGAAGAGAGGGAGGAAAAGATGGGGAAGGAAGAGAGGGGAGAGAATGAAAAGGGAGGAAGAGAGGGGAGGAGGATGAGAGGAGAGGAAGAGGAGAGAGGAAGATGTGAGTGGAACGAAACAGCGAGAAGGTAGAGAAGGGAGGAAGCGAAAAAGACGGGAGGGATGGGCGAACGAAGGAGGTGGAGAGAAGAAGACCAATGATGATGATGATGATGATGATGATATTAACACTATATGAGAATCTATAAAACTGTGTACTACTTAATAACAAATCCTTAACCCCGTTTCTGTAGGTCTGTTCTCTATAACCCCGCGCTATAAATGAGCTGTGAACAAGCTCTGACGTCATCGCTGCGTCATAACTACGCATTCTTAGCATTCAGTTCTGGCTTGAGAATAACACTACAGTTGGGGTCAAAAGTTCGGCTCGCGTTTCACCTCTTCTGCTTCTCACTTTCCTCTGCTAGCTAATATTCCTACAGTAGAGGCAAAAAGCTCGCCTGCTGTTTCATCTCTTCCACTTCTCACTTTCCTCTGCTGGCTAATGCACAATACCTAAAGTGAGAAACCCATACACGATTCTCTGATATGCGTCAGGGAGGAAAAGTACAGACGTCCCAGTAGTAGTAGTAATAGTAGTAGTAGTAGTAGTAGTAGTAGTAATAGTAGTAGTAGTAGTAGTAGTAGTAGTTAGTTGTCCTGAAATGTGACCCCACTGGACCACAAACCTGAGCTGCCCTTTAAGTGCAGTTCACCATCCTCCGTTTGAGGGTATAGGAAAGTAGTTGAGGGACGCTTGTACGAACCAGGCAGTGAAGCCGCCAGGTAATATCGGTGCCACCGCATGAAGGCGTCTCTCTTCAGCGCCTGACATGGCCCAAGTGTAAGGCAGACACAGTGGAATAGTGGGTCCAAATATAAGTAGCTTTGGGGATTTCCTAACAACTATTCCTTTGCGACTTGTTCCATTTAAGTATCCCCTGTCATGTCGCTGATTCAGTTTATGTCGATACTGGAACTATATAAATAAGAAATTTTTTAGGCGTAATGTGGAAAATAAATCGTTAAGGAAAAAGTGCTACGAAGCGTGCTACACTACCTAAAATACAGCCAAGTAGCCGAACTCCTGACCCTGATTGTACTCGTACTTCTAACTGGCTATATCCCTGACAGTTTACAGTACATTCAGTATTGATCGTACCCATCACCCCTTCAGCACAACTTCTTAAAAAAAAAAAATCTAAATGCCGCCAGAGATTTCTTTCAGCTGAGGAAACACCTCTCGTACTCAAGTTGACGGTTTAGCCTACTTCCTTGACAGTTTAAATATTTGACGATACTCTTCTTACTCTAATTTGGCAAAGCTTTTCATCTTTTTTCATCTTATTCCACGTATATCAGTAGTCGAAAAAGACAATACTACGGCTCTACATCCCTTCCATAGCACTTCTTCGTGATCAGCACGGTATTCTAGCGTTAATCTACTGTTGCAACTCGGCAGTCAGCATGGAGAGAGGGCAATTTTAGACCACGTTAGAGTAGAGAGAGTATAGTTCAACCCTGACACCAAATAACGCTTATAACTTTGACACCAAATAACTTCTACGACTAAACCTCCTAACCTCTTGTCAGGTGATGCTTTTGACTGAGCTATTCCTGCTACCGATTTTTTTCAGCTTAGGAATGAAATCTTGTGAGGGGGTTAATTGTAAGCTGGCTATGTCTAACGTCTCCTGGGGAAACAGACACAATTCTGGGACTCTCTCCTCTGTGTGGAGATTGTGGAGCTTCACACACACACACACTTTTAAGCAAGTACGACCTTACCAAGTTTTGGGACTGACCCATTTTCAGCAGATGAAGACAAACCGACTCCTGAATAATATACCTAAGTGCAATATCAGCAATAAAGGGACTGAATTACACTGCAAAGATCTAAAGTGACTGATTATTCTGACTATAGTTCGTTTACCTCATCTTTGACTCAGATTTCTCCTTTTGTTGCTTATTTCACGTGACGCATTGACAGGAGGAAGTGCTGCGGTTCTACATTCCTTCCACAGCTCTGTCGTGTCTACAGTAGCACCATAAAATTAATAACGGTAGGAATGCCACAATACCTGACATTGTTTTTAGGAACCGTCCGTCATTAATACTACCTTAACCCTTCGATCCGAGGACGTTTTTGTATTTATTTATTTTGTTATAGTCTTGTTATCTCCATGTGACTTACTTTCCTTACAAGATACTATTGGAATGGTAGAAGTTTGGTCTGGTCTTCATAACAATTTCACAAGTAACTACTTACAGCTCCTTCCTAAACTGAGTACAATCGTCTGATGGCATGGAATGAAAATACAAATGTTCACTGACTGATGTGGTTCATATACTTTCCCTGTTTACTTCTCATGACGATGATAACGTAACTGACCGGATTTGACAACAGACACAGCCTCTTCTGCGGTTTTCCATGCCGGCGCCCTCTTCAGCGGGTGGAAAGGCTCGTGCGAATAAGTGTAGTATGTCCTCATACTACCCCTGCCCCTTACGAGACACCGCACAAGCGCCTTCATAACTTCTGAGCGTCCTGTTTTCTCGAGGTGTCGGCACAAAAGTAGGTCGCGGAGCGAGGTTCACTGACCGGCGACGAGGAGCGGCACGAATCACCCCCACAGCTGCTAGACTGACACTGCTCGGTCGATAGCCTTACTTCTTATCCGCACGGGTATTCAAACCAACTTAATTCTGGGACAGTTGTAAGTCTCTATGAAATGAGCTACGAAGTTATGTTCCAATAATATAGTTAGCAGATGCCCAACCTAGAATGTATAACTGTACCAAAACATAACAGTGACTGCTACACCTCTGCGTTATGACCGGACGTACAGTGTTCAAGGTTGTTCTAAAAATCACGTATCTGCCAACTGTACAATAGTTCTCTCCATTTCCGTTCATCGTTAGAGCGTGTGACCTTACTGGAGAACAAAACCCATGTAGCCAGTCTCAGTAAAGCTTAATTAACATGCCTGCTGCAAAAAATCTGCTGCTCCAAATTAAATATGTGCAGACGGGTGTCACGTAATCGGTAGAGAATCTTTCATGCACTTAACCTTGAAATTTACGTCATGAAGGTGTTATCGGATGGCGGGCTGAGAGAACACCTCCCTTCATGCACAAGGCCGTATTCTAGGGGCACTGGAGGGGTTCGTAGCTTCATTTTCTAAGCGATTTATTATACTTCGTACTCTACGCCTTCATATTCTCTTTATTTTCGTTTTAATACGGACATGGTTTGCATCAATAACATGCAAGAGGATACTAGATGCAATGTGAAGAATGAATCGCTGAGGAAGAGGTGTTACGAAATCTCCAGAGCCACTTAAAATACTGTCCTTAACCTCTTCACTTCGATAACATTAGCCAAGTATATGCTGGCTACCTCCAAACGATTTTATTAAGCTTAGGAAAGAGCTTTCGTATGGGGCTATCTAACTCCCCCTGTTCGAAGTGCCGTCCCTAACCTGACTAAAATCACCCAGACTACCAAGAATTAAATAAAAACAAGAAGCACAAAGAGAGTGCAACACCCGCATCGTACAAAAGGCCTATGTAAAGGTCCGTCCATACGATCAGTGGGCATGAGTAGCTTTGGAGTGTGGTAATGAAAAATAAAAAAAATGTGGAAAGTAATCGTGAAGACGTGATGACCTGAAGCGCCTTCCCCGTTCCTGAGCTGCTGTTTGTAGCGAGATTCTTTACCATGCCTTGAACCACGTACAGCACACTCGGACGCGGCTAGTCATTCGGAAGGATCTTAAAGCCGATTTGACCCTGCACTGTGCCCTTGACCTTTGACTGCTTGCTTTCAAAATCGAACGAATTCATCTTTATCTGACCCTAAACAAGTATCTGAAATTACTTTATCGTGTGACCTTGGCCTATTACCGATTGTTTCGAAAGTAAATTAGTTTCAGCCTCGCTTACCCTTAAATCCCTCCACTGCGTCTGATCCAAAATGAATTTCGCTCATTTGAGTTAAGTGGCCGTACCTCTGACCTTGCCCTGTGACCTTGACCTTTAACTACTTGTCCTCAAAATTCAGTTTAGTATTATTGCCTAATCTTCAACCCTTCCATAAGGTTTGATCTCAATTGGATCAAAACTGTTTAAGCTGATCTTGTCCTGTGAGCTTAACCCTTGATCTACTGTTCTCAATAACAGTAGATTTACATATTGGCTGACCTTCAACCGTTCCACTGTGTTCTACTAAAATAGGATCATAATAGTTTTTGTTAAGAAACACACACACTGGTCGAAGTTTGACCTTGTCCTGTGACCATGACCTTTGAGTGTTGTCAAAATTGAGTCATTTCATTCCTGCCATACCTTCAACCGTTATCCCAAGTTTGGTCTGAATTGGGTAAAAAAAAAAAATGTTTAAGTGTATTTTGCTAGGCTAACAATTGACCTAGACTTGTCACCTTGACCTTTGACACATTCTGAAAACCAAAAGGTTGAATCTCAACCCTTCCACTCAGTTTGGATAAAATCCAATAAAAACCATTTATTTCGTTAACACACACACACACACACACACACACACACACACACACACACACACACACACTGGCTCCGCGAGCGTGGGTGTAATAAGTTCTCTGGCTGAAGGGAGTTAATAATAGTCTGAGTAATATTGTTCCGTTTTCTACTTGTTGAAAGTGATAGAAAACGGAGATTAAAAAGACGTCAATACTCGCTACGTAACCCATTCAGTCCGTTGACTTTTCTTCATATTGCTGCCACGCAAGTTATTCGGCTTAAAAGTGATTATATTCATTTCTGGGGTTAGATTTGCCCTGTATTTCATCACTACACGAAGTCAGGCCTTTATTCCGTCATTAGTAACTACAACAGAACCTCCCTTATTTATTCCGTCATTAGTAACTACAAGAGATCTTCCTTTATTTATCCCGTTATTAGTTACAAGAGATCACCCTTTATTCCGTCATTAGTAACTACAAGAGGTCTCCCTTTATTTATTCCGTCGTTAGTAACTACAAGAGGTCACCCTTTATTTATTCCGTCACTAAAGAGGCTTTCCTCTTATTTTTATTCCGTCATTACAGGAGTTCCTCCCTTATTTATTCCTTCACTAAAGGGGTCCCTCCTTTATATACTCCGTCACCACAAGAGGTCTTACCTTATTTATTCCATCACTAAAGAAGTCCTCTCTTTATTTTTTCGCCACCGCAATAGGTCTTTCCAAAACTGAATAAAATTGCCTTCACAATCATTTTCAAATACAAAATCTAATGATATACCAGAAAGCCAATACTCTTATACCGTCAGGCTTACTATACGCTTTTCACCTTAACATGGCCCAGATTTTCGTCTTTGTGAGCCTAATTCACGTAGAGGCGGTAGCTCGATCGGCAGAGTTGGCTTGCAGCCCCGTGGGACCCAGGTTCGAATCCTCGCTGGTGCAGGGAACAGTTTAAGGATTTGAATTTCATTAAATCAGGCTTTACTGATCTACCAGAAGACCCGCCGACATGTCGTAAAAATAACCCCGCTAATACCAATACACCAGTCCTGTATGAGACAGCCCTAGCATGTATTCAATATGGATGGTGGGTGTTAGCGCCGAAGTGGTGACATGTAGAGGTGTATGGTATGTAGGAGGACGACTGGGTCTTGATAGCAGGCTGTAAAGCCTATGCCCAGAGTCGGACACATAAAAAAAAAAAAGCTGTGTGGCAGAAAGAGAAATGTTACAACCATACTTTCCATAGTACTTCTTTGTGACTAGCATCATGATATAGTGCCAATCTGCTCTAACAACTCAGCATTGAAGATGGAGACATGGCATTTTTAGGGAAAGTTAGAGCAATAAGTAAGAGGATCGCCTGTGTAATCAACTATACCCTTTCTACTCTAACTTGATCTAATATTGCCATCCCTCCACCTTCAATAATGAGTTGTAACAAGCGATTAACCTTAGATGGTGATGCTAGTCAAGAAGAAGAGCTACGAAACGGAGATGGAGCCGTAGTTTTATCTTATTTAGCCACTGATCTATGCGAAATAAGCTGCAAAAGGACGAAAATCTGGACCAAGCTAGGCTAAAAGGACTATAGTGAAGCGCGCCGATCGCAGTATAAGGAATGCCACAGTTTTTGTTTATATGTAGGGCCTTTATTATTAATTGCTACCGCCAGATGGACACATGGATGCAAAGACCTTTTTAAAAATGGTAAATGAGAATAAACAGATACCGGTAACAAATAATGAAACAAATATAAAGGATTCACACCACTAAATCCTCAAGCTGATAAATGACAATAAACAAATAAGAAAAAAAAACAAACATCGTCACTAATACCACAAAAAATATGAATATGAATATACAGAGAAGTAAATATAAATCTCTAATACATAAAAAAGATAACGAGAGTAGACTAAGTAGAGAAAGAAATAGCAGCCAGAAAATATAGCCCTAGACATCTTAAAAAATAAAAATAAATAAAAAACGATAAATCATAACAAACAGAAGTGAATATAAACAACGGTACAGCTAAAGAATACATGACAACAAAATTCCCACCATCCCTTCAAGGCCCAACGCAAAAGGAAAACACTGACCTTGATAACGAACAAAGGAGTTAAGAACAAAACTATTGATCAGGCAACTAGATATGACCTTGCTACTCTGTGCAGCTTAACAGAAAGAGATAATGACTGCAGCAACAGACATTTCTTTCCGTCCAGTTCTGTCTAATGTAGTGATTCCAAACTTTATTCCTTTCTATGATGTGTAAAATGTGTCGTTTGTTAAGTGACTTGTCGCAGCACCTTTTCCTCAGTGAATTATTTTGAATATTACACCTTAGCATTCTCTGCCGTTTTATATCGCAAAAATATCAGTAACATACATAGGGTATAAGCGTGTAACATGAAAAATAAATCGTTAAGGAAGAAGTGTTAGAAAATATCCGAAGCCTTTTAGAGGATGACAAAAGCGACAGCATTCGTGTCCCCCATCTACATCATCCTTTAATGACGCAAAGCAACGTCTCTTAAACGTGCATGAAAACGCACTGGATGAACGTACGTCTGTCAGGTGAAATGAAACCTCGGTGGACGACCGACGTAAGTTATCTGCCGGCAACTGGAATATCATTGGTTAAGAAACATAGTAAGGGTTCAGAAGGGATCATTTTCTCTGTGGAATCGATTACATGCTTTCAGTTTGATACTAAACATCTTGGAAAAAGCTGCTATGAAGTGACAGCTAGACGAGAGAGAAATAACCACCCAAACAGCCAAACTGCTCGTAACAGGGTAGCGTCCACTTCTCATTCAGAACGCAGCCTCTCTCAAAAGCCTTTGGCAAATGAGTCGCTTTGGAGTTCTAGGAATTCATCTTGCATTCCCTCCACGACTTCCTTAGTGACCTGCAATGTCCCTTGGCATCTCATCGTTAATAGTTCTTAATTCTGGCTTTATTTACTTTAATTTTCGATAGAAATGACTTTTTTTTTTTTTCACTCAGCCATTGTTTTTATTGTACAGAAAAAATAATTACTGGAAACAAAAACCACAGCGTAAAAAATCAACTCTGTACATAAACCCATGAAAATAGTAACTACAACAATACTATAACTAATAAATCAGATAACCATAAACACCAATATCATTTCAAGCAAAATGACAAGCATCCTTAAAAGTAAAGAATACACAGTAACAAACACAAAATAACAATAAAAAAGTAACATCCTATGTGGATTATACTAGCATCACCAAGGAACCATCATTAACATCATCAACATCAGCAGCATCACTATCATCATAATTATCACCACCACTAACATCATCATAATCATCTGAGCTTAACTTTCCACAAATATAAGGAGTTAGTATCCAAAAAAAGGGGTGGGGGGAAGGGGGAAAGCACAAAAATCAGAACTTATTTGACATTTTTCTGGTCAACAACACAGGCCTAATGTCTTCCGCAATACGGATTTCATTCGTCACTTCGATCCGATAACGTATTTTATATTTTGTTCTTGGTATCTCCAGACGATTTAATTCAGCGTAGGCGAGGGGTTACGTCTCGATAACGTAATTTATCGTGCTTGGTTCGTTTTTACCACTTGCCACCGATCTCGATAGCGTGGTCGTATGTACTTGTAGGGAGATAGGAAGTCGATTATGGATCATTAAGCACAGCCAGAATAAAGTCGTGAGACGTATTATCAACGGGGTGAGTTACAGCACTCTTGGGTTACGGAGTTTTATTATACAGTTATAGTGAATAGTGATTTATAACGAACAGCGTGACGGCCACAAGCCTCTATTGATCCTAGTGCCAGGCCTTCTCGCCAGTCCTCTCTCCCTTTTTCTGCATACTCTGCCCTCATTGTGCTTTCGGGCATTCTCTGACCCCTTCTGCCCTGAAGGGAAGCTCTCCGACATTATATACAGGTTGGAGAGGAAGTTTGGTGAGTCAGTAGTGTCTGAAAGGTATCCTGTTCACGTGGACTTCCACATGTTTCAATACGTCATGAAATTCTTGGTTTGTCTGGACTATGAGGATGTAAAGGCTTCCTGATGGTCTGGGACAACAAGATTGTGTTTAGACATTATGTGAATTGACATTCCTAGTGAGAAACTGTGTACGTCTCCCTCAGACACTACATCCTTTACATTGTGTTTATGAGATATATACTAATGTCTATATAATATTTACATAGGTACCGTACCTATAGTCTTCATTAACCCCGTGACTACTAGGGTGTTGTCCTA